>RJWJ010012366.1:0-42179 GCA_004363605.1 Indri indri
TACTTGGGAGGCTGAGACAGTAGGATTGCTTGAGCCCAGGAGTTTGAGGTTGCTGTGAGCTAGGCTGAAGCCATGGCACTCGCCCCAGGCAAGAGAGTGAGACTCTGTCTCAAAAGAAAAAAAAAAACAATAAATTTTTAATCTGGCCAAAAGGTGGCAGCAATGTACTTTTTTGGTTTTGTTTTTTGTTTTTTTGTGTGTTTTTTTTTTTGGAGCCAGGGGTGTCGTCATAGCTCACTGCTACTTCAAACTCCTGGGCTCAAGCAATCTTCCTGCTTCAGTCTCTCCCAGAGTGCTAGGATTACAGGTGTGAGCCGCCTCATCCGGCCCCAATGTACCTTTTAAAAATGTACATTATACTCAAATTCAGCATTACTATTTACTTAAATTACTGTTTAGTGCTTAGCTACTTTTGGATCATAATTTATAGAGCCAAGACTAATGAGAGTTTTCTTTAAATTTCATAATATAAGGTACTACAATATCTTGACATCTTTTTGATCAAGATGCCTCTAATTTATATGTAAAAATATTAGATCACTTTTTAAAATGTCCCCTTTATTGTGCTTGTTGTATTGAGTTTTGAGGGTTTTTTTGAGACAGGGTCTCTGTTACCTGGTCTAGAGTGCAGTGATGTCATCATAGCTCACTGCAGCCTCAAACACCTGGGCCCAAGTGATCCTCCTGCCTCAGCCTCCCCAATAACTGGGCCTACAGGCATGTGCCACCATGCCCAGATAATTTTTGCTTTTTGTAGGAACAGGTTCTCACTATGTTGCCCAGACTGGTCTCCAACGAGCGTCTGACCTCAGGTGATTCTCCCACCTCAGCCTCCCAAAGGGCTAGGATTACAGGTGTGGGCCACTGTGCTCAGCCCTCTATTGAGCATTTCTGAAGATTTTTTTCAAGTCATTCACAGTAAGGCCTTGGAATTTTAGTCCAGTCACATTGGCTCTTCTAATCAGGCATCAAACTCAGTTTTTGTTGTTCTGCCTGGTCAATAGATCAGTAACTGAAGGACATTAAGTAAATTCTGCCTTGCTTGTGTCTTGCCTCTTGTTTCTTTTCTTCACATCCACAACCTATGAAGTAGACTGGTATATTATTTACTGAAATTTACTTTCCTTTCCAACTATGGTTGGTTCAACAACTGACTTTCTACAGTGGTTTTCTTTCTTTCTTCTCTCACTTTCCAATCAGTTCCATTCTGAGTAAGCTAAGACCTTTCTCTTTAATAGAGTTTTCTTACCTTCAGCTCTTCTTGCCGGCCAATATTGAGTGATTACAGTCTGTCCCTCCCCCTATCATTTCTGCTTGCAAAATTATTATCCTAGGACTTTGTACCAAATCATCAATTGCTTCTCAGTTTATTTTACAGCTAATGAGCCAGTTTGGAAAATGAGCCCAGTTTCCCTCAGATAAAATCTATTCCGGTGCTTATACAATGTTGGAACTTTTTTCATTGAAACAACTTGGTGATTTTGTATCAAAATAATGGAAAAAAGTGTTACTTAAGCTATAAGAACACCATGATATCCTTTCATGTCAAGTCTGAAGGAATGGCAGTGCTCTGGGAAGCATTCTTTGTACAACTGGTAGGTCCCTGCTGTCCTGGGAACAGGTGGAGAGGCTCGTGCAGGTAGGAGGCCTGAGGAGATGGCCCTAAGCAGCTGTAGTTGACACACACGCACACACATACACATACACACGTCTAGTCTATTATTACTGAGTTTCAGGAAGTTCCATGTCAAATTTGTGTGTGCCAAACAGGCCTCTGAGGAATGAGATTTTAACTCTTTCACATTTTTCTGTAGTGGAAGCCATATGATACTTAGTGCAAACCAAGTGCAGGTAATTTATTTTTATTTTTATTTTTAGAACTGGCATTTATAGTAACTGCCTATGGGGAGGAAAATCTGAAGAACCTGTGGTGGTTCTTTAGGCAATAAAGGCACACCTGTTACTTTTTGAAGGAGCAAGGGTAAAGGTTTTAAAATGCCGACTAAAGATTCCAGGGGAGTGAATCTCAAGAAATTTTCTTACTAGACCAGTTCTCATTTCCCAGCATTCTTCTTTTTTTCCCATACATGCAAAGTCTGGTGCTGTGAGCTCAGTGGTTCTGCTTTCTATCACAATATTTTAAAGTGTGGGGGGAAAGGCATATAAAGGGAAGACTCCTTGATTTTGAACATCTGTTTCACTGTTAACATCACCACAGTTCTGTAGACCTCTCAAACTCCGCTGGCTGCTCTCAGAACCACCAGCAGGCCGATGCAGGTTATGCGCAGCACAGTGCAAGGGGATGCCACTCACCGAATGAACGCTTCTCCTGGAGTCGGGCCGTGCAGTTGGCACAGCTGTGCATGGCAGCCCTGCCTTACCTCGTCCTTTTAAACATTGGCTTTAAGAAGCCCTTATTTTGAATTTCTGCAGCAAGTAACAGTTCACTGATACAGTCAGGAAATTATATTAAACCAAAATGCACAGGTGGTATAGAAATCAGAGTAAGATTTAAAATTAATTACCTCTGGATGACACAACTTACATGTTGATCTAAATTTGTAGAACTGTGCGGTAGAAAAGGTGGATTTTATGTATATAAATTATACTTGCATGGAAAAAAGATTAATACCACTCGGATACATACAGAAAAGACTTAGAGCTAATGAACCCTAATGATTGTCGTTATTCACTATTAATCCTTCAGGAAAAATACATCAGCCAGATATTGAGGGTTTAGAGGAAACCCAGAAAATTAAAGAGAAAATTCTAGCAAATTCACTCTAAAATTAGGGAAATTGCTAGTAAGGTTATTTGTGACTCATTTGGATAAAAGATCAGAAAGTCAGGTTGACTTTTTTCACCTGAATTGAGTAGTAACCAATTGTTTTGGCATTTTATACATTTCAGCCTTACCGAGTACTAGGGCAGTTCTAACTTAGTCATTTTGTCAGGAGGATGTAAGTACTCCAATTTTAGAAGATCTGTTTAAACTGAAGTGATGTTCTGACTAAAGTTCTTATTCTACAAATGGCTATCCCATATGGACCCTCTGCCTTGTAATTTATATAAGAAGATATTTGATTGATTAGCACATGCATGCCTATAGCTGCATTGTGATGGTGATTGATCACAGATATGGTACAGACACCCACCTGTAGGCATACTGACCAGACTTTTCCTGTGACCTGAAGGTGCGGATGTCAAAGTAGGGTTTTGGTAATAAAAGGTTCAGGTACAAGTATACAAATGACTGTATCTGCTTTGGTGTCACCCTGTGCTACCCATCTTCCGGGAGTGCAGAAATGGAACACCTGGGTTTTATGGTCACAAGTGTAGCTGTGAGAAGTGAATGAAAGGCTTAATTCCTGCCCCAAATTTCAGTCGTAAAGATCAAGGCCAAAAGTCCTATTTGAGTTTAGCCACAAAGCAAGCCTCGGGGAAAGTGCATCTAGTCTTGCTCCTGTGCAGAAACTGCTGGGCAATGCTAACATTGTTATGATGAGTTGGAATTTACACAGAATTTTAAGGCTGGGAGTTTTCCAGGCTAGGTGCTACTGCACCATCCTCTCCTCACTTGGGTTTTCCGTCATCGTTGGTGGTGCCCGCAACCAGCTTTGCCGAGGATTTTCTGTGAATGTGTAGTGTACACATGTACGATACACATATACACACACTCTTTCCTAAATACAGGAACTTAACCCCCTGTAAGCTTAAGCTTTCAAGAAGGAAAAAAGAAAGAAAGAAAAGTAGGTAGTCACAAAGGGGTTGGAGACTCTAGACTTCAGCATTAAAGGCAGGTTTAAAAAAGGATCAGCAAAAGTGTCTATGAGATGCCGGGCATGGTGGCTCATGCCTGTAATCCTAGCACTCTGGGAGGCTGAGGCGGGCAGATCCTTTGAGCTCAGGAGTTCAAGACCAGCCTGAGCAAGAGCGAGACCCCGTCTCTACTAAAAATAGAAACAAATTGGCTGGACAACTAAAAATATATAGAAAAAATTAGTTAGGCTTGGTGACGTGTGCCTGTAGTCCCAGCTATTCGGGAGGCTGTGGCAGAAGGATCGCTTGGGCCCGGGAGTTTGAGGTTGCTGTGAGCTAGGCTGACGCCATGGCACTCTAGCCCGGACAACAGAGCAAGACTCTGTCTCAAAAAAAAAAGTGCCTGTGAGAATAAGTTTTGCAAAAGGTAGTGTATCTATCTTTTTTTTAACTAGAAAGATGTGATTTAATAAACTTTTTTAAATTCTTCAAAATATGAAATATTGAATACCCTATGTACAGTATTTATACATTAAGAAGACATTTTGTTTTGGAACCAGGTTTAGTTTTAGGACTTTTAAGGCACTATCAACTTTTAAATTGGTCCTGATTTTTGGAAAGTACAGTCTTTTATAGAGCCCAATTATCATTGGGCTGTGCTTAAAAAAAAAAGAGTTAATGTTAGAATGAAGTCAGTGCCTTAGTAAACACAAAACTTTTGAAACACTCAGCTTTAGTAGGTGCCATCTGAATAATTTAAGCATTTTCACATGAAGATTGCTTATTTATTTGGAAAATCATAAAGATTATTAACAATTCATAGGTTAATATAATGCAGAAAAGACAACTAATGAGTATAGCAAGAAATGAAAACAGTATGCATTTGTCAGATTCATAGATGGCATCAAATTCAGAACTGCCCTCTTGGTTGAGTTAGTTCAATGTTCTAGGGTGTTTGTATTTCTCTTGCTGGAGGAGGACTCTTTTAGGCATGTCATTGTAAAGTCTGTCCAATACCCAATCAGCAGAGTAGAACTTTTGATAGTGCTAACCCAGTAGTTCCATCAGTGTGATCTCTATAGTTTTAGGAAATGAATGTAATTTGCCCACGTTTCTTTGAAAAGATTTAGATAAATAAACATGAGCTAATAGAACATTTATTCTATATTAATAATCAGTACATAAATTAATTCAGCTTTAAACCTTTTTCCTGCAGAGTATTATTTCTTTAATATTAGCATCTGATCCACAGTAATGTAGTACTAATTTTAATGAGAAAAACAAAATGGAACTTTCACTTTCATAATAGCTCATCCACTTAACATTTTACAGACAAAGAACTAATATAAATATGTAACATTATGCAGGCTTTTTCTGCACCTAGTCACAGATCATAATGAATATACTGTTTATATAGAAACTGAATGCTTTCAAACTACTACTGTATTCAGATCATCAGCTTCCCCATACCAGACAAAATTAATTGTTCTCTCTTTATATTCCCCTATGTGGCACTCATCTTGCTGCATTACTTGTGGCTCTTTGCTTTAACCCCTGTTCCAGTTCCTGTTGTCACTGACCCCTAGATTGAGCTCTTGGAGGGCAGGATGCCTGTCCCTGTTATCAGTGTTTGGCATGTATTATGCCTAACACATGTGTTAAATCAAATTTAATTTAATGAGGACACCTACATTTTATGTAGCTTCCTTCTAATAAATTTTTGTAACTAAGGATCATTACAAAAAATTCGTTTTAAAATTATACCGTAAAATGTACCGTGGATTGAAATTTTGAATTCTGTGTAATAAGAAACTTCATGTTACACAATAAAATAAGAATTTGAACCTAAAGAACTCTAAACCTTAAATGAGGATTTTTAAAAATGCAGAAATGGCAGGCAGAAGAGTCAAATCTGATGTATTGAGTATTAGATGAAATTAGAGAGTAGACTTTACAGACGTCAATAAAGTCGACATTAAAAGGATCTTTTCAAACAATTAGATCCTAAAGCCTAACAATTATTTTTAAAATTCTGCTGTAAACTCCTAAAAAATTCTTAACTATAAAAAATAAGGCAACTTGAAGCTAGAAATTCATGGATGAAATTACACTGGATTGCATACAGAAACCAGTTTAGACTGGTGCCTTCTCATAATCCATATCTCTTAAAAGCCTTTAGCAAGCCTATTCACATATACTGGTGAAATAATCTCTCAGAAGTAAATCAGAGAGTTTCTAAGACTGCACTAAATAGTAGACCAATTAAGATCACCACAAACTTCATGCTGTCAAATCTATTACCTTGAAAGAAGATTATGCAGAGAGCTTTTCTGAAGAACTCCATTTGTGCCACATGCTTATTATTCTTTGGGTGGAGGAGGTGGCAGGGAACATAATTTCTGTTTGAAAGTTCTTTTGTTTTCTGCTACCTTTACTTAAATGTTACCAGGTACTATTTTTATATCCTATAAAGTGCTTTGAAAAAATGTTAAGTGAACAGTGCTACATAAAATAGATGAGAATTTTCATATTCTCTGGGTTTGTAAGAAGTAAAGTGAATAATACTTGACTCTTAAAAGGGGGAAGATAAAATGCAGAAAAAATTAATAAGGATCCAATAAAGTATCCCCCTGCCTTGTAAAATTCTCAGTTCAAAGAGAAACTGAATCCTAGCTAATAATAAACGTTCATTAAAAGCAGCATTTCTACCACAGCAAGTTTAAATGAAAATTAATGTGGTATTCTTAAAGCCTTTTAAATGATCCTTTTAATGTCAAATGGATGTGACTTGAATCAGAGTCTGTTTTTATTCACTTAATGTTTTCATATAAGGTCAAATTGCTTAAAATAAGTACTATCATAATAAAAGTATTTTATGACTTCTAAGCCATATGAGTCCTGCTTATTTCTACAATACAACAATTTGGATTGCCTTAGAATTCACTGTAATAGGATTTGGCCATGTAACAGATATAATCAGATTGAGACCAATTAATTTCTGGATTTCTTTTTCTAACTGAAATCCTACTTATTTAATTCAACAGATATTCTCAGTAGAAAAGATTGAGGAGAAAGAAACCATCTAAAAGTGAATGCAAGTATACATCTTATCATAAAAACTATCAATTATAATACATTCTAACCAAAAAAATATATATCAAACCACAGTGAAAAAAAAGTAAAAATTTAGAAACCTTCCAAAATATTTTCAATAACTGGTAAGTGCTATAGTTTTTGCTTGTTCGTGAGAGATTACTAAAACCTAACGATGCAAGTGTATTGGCTTGGAGCCATCCTTGCAGTAAATGAAGACAGTATTCTTCAAAACACTGTAATATGCAGCAAGCTTAGGTTTTTTAAAATTGCTCACTTTTAAATATAATATTTGCTGGTAGCTGTCCAAGTCCATTAGCACCACATATAGTGAATGAAAAAAAGTATTTTCAGAGAGGATGAGTGTTTTGTTTTTTTTTAAAGAAAAAAAGTTTGAAATTAAAAAATTAGCCAGGTGTGGTGGCACATGCCTATAGTTCTGGAAGCTACTCAGGAAGCTGAGGCAGGAGGATCCCTTGAGCCCAGGAGTTTGAGGTTACAGTGAGCTATCATCACGCCACTGCACTCCAGCCTGGCAACAGAGCAAGACGCTGTCTCTAAAAAAAAAAAAAACAATTGAATGAAAGTGTACAAATAAATTGATTTCTTGGGTTATGTGTTTTGAAAGACACACTTTTCATCTTGCTAAATTGAAGGATTTTCCCCCCCAAACATTATAAGCATGTAGGTAGGAACATCTGGGGGAAATACTTTTGCACTTCAGCCAAGAACCTTGCTATTCATGTCCATTATCAGGTTCAATTCCAAAGTCAGATTAGTTTCTTCTGCCAGGCCTCAATATGTATTTATGGAAAGAAACAAAGATAATTTTACAGGATAAATTAACACATACTTTCTATATGCAATCCATAAATAATGCAAGAATTCACCTAGATCATTTAAAATCATCTAATGTACATTTTTCCTCCATGATGAAGCTCTTTAACAAATACCTTACATCTCATACTTCATCTACTTTCATTACATCATCTGTTTCAAGTATTAACATCATCACTCAGTTTAGACAAATGGGAGACTATCCTATTTGAATCCTAACCTGTGAAATAGGAAAGTGTGTTGTATTATGGCCATTTCATACAAAAGATTGAAATAGAATTACTTTTTCAAAAAGTATGGCAATTATTGGTGAGATCAGATGCTCCCCTCTAAATTACTGAATAAAAATGCAAATGAGCCCTTTTCTTTTTTCTGAGACAAAGTCTCTCTTTGTCACCCAGGCTAGAGTGCAGTGGCATCACCATAGCTCACTGCAACTTCAAACTCCCGGGCTCTAGCGATCCTCCTGCCTCAGCCTCCCGAGTAGCTGAGACTATAGGCGTGTACCACCATGCCCCATTGCCCTTTTCATTTTTTGTAAAGTATTAGCTGGATTGACAATAGCGATGAAAAAGTTACTTTTCAATGTCTACGTAAAATGCTGTTTACTGGTCTCTCTCAACACATGGCCATAAAAGAATACTGACATTCAAAATACACTGTGCTTTAGCAATCAATAACTTTTCACTTTCTATTCAACCATGTACATGGCTCATTTTGGCCAAGAATAAATAATATTTTCACTAAATTATTATGATTTCTTAAGACCTTTACTGCCAGGCTGGCTTTGAATCCACTCTCCCTCTTTGAGAAGCTGAAAAATATGTTTCTTAGAGAAGCAATTCTGCAAGACGCATCCTATGTTATCTGTGATAATTTGTTACTTGGGAAATTTCCCTTCTCCTAGATGAATAATAATCCTCTCATTTTTGTTTTTGTTGTTTTATTTTTTGTTACTAACTTTTCAGCAGATAAATCCATGCAGAAATGGATATATACAGGTCTGTTGTGGCAGATGGAAAATGGAGAGGGAAACACTCCCTGTTTCTACACTTTTGCACTCAGTAACTATTTGCCTATTTGAAGAAACTTGTGAATGGCTCTTGTAAGGGACTTGAGCAAAACTAGAAAGCCACTCATGTTTAATTTCAATATGCACAGTCTGAACACTCTCTGCAGAAATTGGGAAAATGCAATATATTTTTTGAGTTAAGATTACTGCTTAGGAGTTTAACTATAAATCACACATTCACAAGAGTAGCTCACCTTACTCACCATTTTAAACAACATAAAAGTGCACTGTAAAAACAAATTTTGAAAACTGAAAGTAATGTTAACCTATACACAAGGTTGAATTATCAAAAGGAAACCAGACTTTGTGACATCAGAGGACATTAAGGAGCTTATGGCATACCATAAGTGCTCAATAAATACATCTTCCTTCCCCGAAGCACTCCAGTCTGCACATGCCATTTTAGCAACTCCTTATATGTCACTTTGCATTGCAATTTGTGCTGATTTCCTCCAATCCAGAAGTGACTGCATTTCAGTGGTAGAGTTTTATAAACTTGACTTATTCTTTAGCATTTCTGGGCTGGAATTGTACCTTTAAATTCCACAGGTTAGCCAGACATGGTGGTGCACACCTGTAGTTCCAGCTACTCAGGAGACTGAAGCAGGAGGATCCCCTGAGCCCAGGAGTTTGAAGTTACAGTGAGCTATGACCATGCCACTGTACTCTAGCTGGGGCAACACAGCAAGACCCTGTCTCAAAAAAAGAAAAAAAATCCACAGATGATAACTCTCTCATTTGTTACTGAGTAAGAAATGCCACAAAAGTGTAAAATAATTCATCATTAGCCTTTTTTTCTCTCATGATCTAAGTCACTGTAGAAGATTGTTTATTTTATTATCATCAGAGGCCATTTCATTAACCAGCTGTTCTATAGACAACTGGATAGCATTCTTGACGAGAGAAGAGGCTGTTTCTATTAAGAGTGTTTCATATTGTTCTGAAGTTCTACCTTCAAAACCACTATCATTAGCAAAAACCCCTACTTGCTCATTTTCAATTGAAATTAAGAATTGCTTAGGGACATTTTTAGATTTCTTAACATCAAATTCACTGATTTCAGTGTCTGTAATAATAATAGCAATTGGCTCCATTTTTTTGCTTTCTTCTGATTTGGGTTTCTCTGCATTGATCCCATTTTCTTTGAAATCTGATTCCTGGCTCAATTCCGTATCTTTGGGCTTATTCTCTTCAGCTACAATCTCTCTGCTTTCATAGTCTTTCCAATTTGGTCCACTTTCTAGGATATCGTTACTGGCTTCTTCCAGAATTTGTTGATCTGGGATTGCAGGTGAGAGAGGAACATCAGAAACCATTGGTTGCTCATGATCTGTTTCTGAAGTTTCAAGTGGGCTTGCTTGCTGGGGTTGAACTTCTTGTTTTTCCTTGATCATTTCAATTTCTTTTTCAATGATTAGAGTTCCCGTTTGAATAGTAGAATGCCCATTATCTAATCCAAGTTCTACTGAAATCACTTTCTCTCCGGAAGTTAGGCTGTTGCTCACATTTGATTCACGGACCTCATCACCATCTTTCTGTGAGATGCCTTCACTTGGATCCCTTGTTATCTCATCATTAGGTTGGGTCTGAGTTTGTACATCCACATTTTTAACCTTTCCCTGGACTTTGATGCTGCAGTCTGAATCTTCTATAATTTTGGAATGATTACTCCTTTTTGCCCCTCTTGAGAGTTTTATGCAGGGAATCTTAAGTCTGGATTTTGCCTTTTTCTTAGAAAGATCAGCATCCTCAGCATTTATTTCAGGTTGCACTTCGGCCTCAAATGGCTTTTGCCGCTTTAAAGAATCTGACCTTTTCCTGCGTGTTACAAGACGTTTGATTGAGGCCCAGGCCCCCCCTGAGGGTTGTGGCTGATCAGAAGCTCCTGCTTCTGGGGGACACTTCCTTGTCACATCAGCAGCTTCAGAGCTAGCTTTGGGCTTCAGCACTTTGGCTGCCTTCTTTCTTCTCTTGAAGCAAAGCATGGAAGCTTTTTTCTCCTGTCTTTCATCCTGAGGAATACCTTCTGTTGATCTTTTCTCATCCTTGTTTTCGACTTGAATTTCAGAAACTGTGGTCTCCATTTTCATGCTACACACTTATATTCTCTAGAAAACTATATTTTCTCTTCCTTGGCAGACTTTGTGACGAAAAGGTGGGCAAAAATATCACACTAAGTAAAATTTCTTGCAGGTGTCTTCCTTCCTTTTGTCTTACTCCATATAGTTGTTTTAGGTGGTTTCTTAGTACACAAATGCCTGGTTTCTCTATTGCTTGTAATTTCTCTCTTTAATTTCTTCATGAAAGCCCTTTACTGGATACATTTTTGCTTTTTTTAAAGATCAACCTGATGAAAGAAAAGAGAGTAGTGTTTTATTTTACCATGAGCCTGTTACTTTCTATGGAGACTATTTCTCTTAAATGTATAAGATTCCATCAGGCATGTTTTCCATTTAACAACTTAGTGAAATAACTGAAGAATAAAAATTGGGGTTTACGTTTGCCCTATCAAAAATACTTCAATGTGAATCCATTTTGTTTTATTTTCTTTGTTAAAACTTCATTTTGGATTATTCTGCAAGTCTGATATTATCGATTTTTTAGTTGTGCTGTCTTTATGAATTGCTTATGACTCCAAATTGCAAGTTAAGCAAACAAATAACAACAAAAAAGGTCAAGATGTTAAGCAAGCTAATGTAATTTTTATCACATGCAATAAAGAGTGTTGAAGCTGAAAAGGACTTGAGAGATTATTCAAGTCCAGCCAGATGACAAAATTGAGCTCCAGAGGGGGTAGCTGGCTTGCTGAAAGCCATACAAGTAGGTAAGGTCATAGCCAGAGTTAGAACTACAGACTTTGCCTCTTTCATTTTCCTTCCATTATACCATAAGGTTTCTGTTCTAAAAATGTATGTTCCATCAAGGAGGTGCTACTTTTCATACATATTCTTAGGAAAATTTAACATTACTGTCATTCTCCACTCTTAAACTAGTTGTATAATTTTGACATTTTTATTTAAGTTCTATATGTGCTGTATCATAGTTTCCCACCACAATACGCATAGTGGGAGGTCAGTAAGAATAATAATAATAATGATAATAGCTGACATTTATTGAGCAACTCTTATGTATTAGGCAGTGTTAAGCACTTTTACATGTATTTCTTTTTTTTTTTTTTTTTTTTTTTTTTGAGACAGAGTCTCACTCTCTTGCCTGGGGCGAGTGCCGTGGCGTCAGCCTAGCTCACAGCAACCTCAAACTCCCGGGCTCAAGCAATCCTACTGTCTCAGCCTCCTGAGTAGCTGGGACTACAGGCATGCGCCACCATGCCCGGCTAATTTTTTCTATATATATTTTTAGCTGTCCAATTAATTTCTTTCCATTTTTGGTAGAGATGGGGGTCTCGCTCTTGCTCAGGCTGGTCTCGAACTCCTGAGCTCAGGACGATCTGCCCACCTCGGCCTCCCAGAGTGCTAGGATTATAGGCGTGAGCCACCGCGCCCGGCCTTTTACATGTATTTCTAATCCTTGACGTAATATTACAAAGATGGTGGTATCACCATCTACAGATGAAGCAATTCGGCAGAGATTACAAAGCTAGTAGGTAACAGAACTCAGATTAAACACAAGACTGCCTGTTTCTAAAACTGCCTGTGCTCTGAAACTGGGCTTTAAGAGTTATCAGAAAATAAATCGTTTGGAGATGCTAATCTGCAATACATCCATTAGTCAAAACTTTAAAACATTGTTTAATGGTCATTTAATGCAGCCCATCAACTCACAATTGAACCAAGACTAGATTGAATTCTTGTTATTTTAAAACCAAGCTTTTGAAATTCTTTATATTTTATTTTCTTTGTTCTGGAACTAATTTAGAAGCCATATATAAATTGACAAGCTGTGCAATTGGCAAACTGATTGTTATGTAATATAAAGGTGTATTGAAAAATTAATCCTCAGAATAGTATGACAGCCCCAAAGAATGAAAATGTGAGGTGATTATCTAACAAAAATCATATGAATTTTAGTGGGTGGATGACCTAAAATAAGCAAAGGGACTCATTCCTCATACTGTTTTTATGTAAATCCTTCACTGAAATTTCATTTGGGTAGCCCATAATTCTATGAAATGTAGAAGGAACTGGAACGCTGAAAATCAGTTTATGATTTAGGTAAATATTCCTTTAGGTTGGATATTTCATACTTTATGCCTCTAATAGAAAGATAAAGTCATTCTAGAAAAATGATGGAATTAAAATACGAACATTTTACAGTGTCTCTCCTCATGTAATGCTTCACAGAGCCCTAGAACCTCAGCTGATTATAAGTCTAACTCTTCTCACCTCTTGTGAGTTCTCAGCACCTGAGCATTTTTATTAAGCAGAGGATGTATTACTCCATAATAGAAATGTTGAAATTAGATCACATTTAGGAGTGTATCATTTGAAACTAACCTGGATGGCTCAAAGACAATTGCTTGAGAAGCTCACTTGAATGTATATCACACTGCAGAAATAAAACAAATACCCAAATAGAAACTTAACTGAAATGGGGGGAAAGAATGCAGTCTGTAAACATTAAAACTTTGCAGAATGTTAGACTGCAAGTGATTTGCCCTTAACCTGCAAGGATACCTTTATGACCTCAGGAAATCTTAAAGTCCCTTTTGTCATTTCCTGACAGAATCGCAAGTCTAATGCCACAGAAAACACGACCTTCCTTTATTCTCTTGAGCAGCAAAGAGCAACCACTACCTGAGGAAAGCATTGGATCTTTCCTAGCACCAGCTATGGACCACGAAGCTTCCTCCTGGAGGAAGGAATCTCTCATTCTGGCCGGATGCCCCTCATGGCAGGAGACAGAGCGCAGGATAAAGTACTCAAAAAGGAAAATGCCGGGGGCGTGGAACAGATAACCCAGCTTCGAGCTATCTGCAAAATTATAATGTCCAGGAACCCAAAATCACATTTCCCAAAACGGGTAAAGAAGGAAAAAAGCTCCGGACGACCTGTGCTTCTAGGACAAGCTGTAACCCGAAGAGGATAGGTGGGCAAACCTGATGAGAGTCGCCCTGGCGGGAGATTCCTGCAGACAAACGACCTCCGGGGTTCTTACTCGCGGCCATCTCAGGGGGCCCGGACTCCCCCGTGTCAAGTGGGCACCTCCTGCCCACTCTGCTGCCCAGGCGGTCAGCGGGCCAGACACCGCACGGGACCCTCCTCCCCCACAGCCTCCTCGCCCTGCCTTCACTTACCAAGGGCGCCAGGGTCCCTGCTCCCGAGGTTGGGGCGCGCTCGCAGGGCCGGAAGCCCGGGCATCCGGGGAGCCACGGCTGCACCCGGAGCAAGCCGCTCTCTGCAAGGGACCGCAACCAGGCTGCGCCCCCTCCCCAGCAGCGCCGGGACGGACAGCCAGCGGCGCCAATGCGAACGGAGCAGGCGGGCAGGGGGCGGGGCTAGCGGGAGAGGCGGCGGGGGGTGGGGGCCGGGGCGGGGACCAGGAGACCCACCTGCGAGCAACTTGCTCTGCCGCGTGGGAGCGGAGCTCCGGTGCTCCTAGTCTGGGGCGCGAATCCCCACTGTGGGATCACATCAGGGCAAAGGCAGGGGGACCACTGAGAGAGAGCAAGCCGGAATCTGGGGAGGGGACGAGGGTAATGAGCTCCGCATTTTCTAAGAAGCAAAATAGCGAAGTCCCGTTTAAAATTATAGGCATTCCAATTACAAATCTCCCTTCTTCCCCACTTCCCTTGTTAAAGAAATGGAAGATATCAAATTTTAAAAGCAGGCTTCAAAACTGTGCATAGAGTAGTGAGGTCACGTTTGTTTGGAGAGAAAATTACATGTATGAATGGAAACAGAAAGAAACCAAGCTTTCCCAGGAGTGGGTTTGTATGTAAGGTTATCTGATTCGTTGCCAAACAGGATCTCAGGCCCTTTTCTCCCAGTAAGAGGCAGGTGGATTATGCATGGAGAACTCTGTGGTCCGCAGACGCAACGGCATCCATGCGGACAAGGTGAGAAGGGCACAGGAACCCAGCTTTACATTATCTCCAAAAATAAGTTGAGGTAGCTTATAAGTTACCCATGTTTCCGTTTAGGAGATTCCTAGATACCCACTTGACCTTGTCCTTCCAAGCTGGGGTGGGTAACAGGAGAGGACGTTGCTCACAATTCCAGTCTCAGAGCAAAGGGCACAGGCACGATGTACCCTGCCTGATTGGCTAAGTTGTATATTTTCGTGCATTTTTCTGAGCCTTTGTTTAAACAAGTTGCTAGCCATAGCGAAAAGCACCACAAATATTTATTTGTACACATAAAGCATTAATGTAGCCCAGTGAAATGTGTTGCAATCAGAGTTTAGTGTGACTTGCTTGGGCTTAATGTTACCCATGAGGGCATTCCTGGGTGCTCCAGCTGTGCGGTCCAGTAAGATTCATCACAATCCCAGCCCCTCCTCTGGCCCCGCTCAGCACAGCATCCAGGTGAAAAACCGGGTAAGGTGGAGTGAAGAACTACTGAAAGGCAGCTGCACTCATTTCCTTTCTTTAATAGGATCATGGTCTTGGGAGAGTAAATCTCAGATACCCATCTTTGGATGTTTTTCCAGGAACATACTTTACCTTTGTAAGATTCTCTAGTTTCCACTGAGACGTATTAAGGAAAGAACTCTTGGGACGCAAAAGCAAAGCGGAATCTAAGTTGTCAAGATCTTAAATTTCAGATAAAAGAGACAAGAGTTGTAAAACAGGAAAATCTATAAGCATCTAGTTTGGTTGTAATTAAGAATTTAATTTAGCTTTGGTCATTCAGCAAACACAAGTCTGTGAAAATGTCCTTTCCATCCCCATATGGGTCGCAAGCCCTGCTTGTTGCCATTTTTGAACTTTAAACAAGCCAAAGCCACTTGTTGCGATCCAAGGTTTCTCAAACCTAGCAGACCTGAGAGTCTGCAATAATTTCAGGAAAAAATAAGATGAGTGTATCTAAGTGAGGACAGTCTTACTAGAAATTAGTGGAAAAGGAAGCGAGGTACAGGTTAAAACAATAAGGGCCACTTTAATGACTTGTAGATTTTATTCTACTCGTTTTTCTTTAAAAAAAATTTTTTTTTTCAGGGAAAGTGAAAGGGAACTGAAAGACAGTTTAAGAGGTGAATTTATTTTGTATTTGAAAGGCAGATTAAGATAGATTTCTTTAAGGTATATTACAAATAACTCTGTCTTGACCTCCATCACACAGTCACTCATACACAGTATAGTATTATAAATAAAATACTGCACTGTGGCTTTTCTTTAGGATGTGACTAGAACCCAATGCCATTATCTGTGGGTTTTTTAAAAAAAATGTGTCCAGTACTTCATGCATGAAAGAAAGCTGTCATCTTTGAACTCACTTGAATGACAGTTAAGGCTGTTTAAGCTATTACCCATATCATTGTCTACTACTCCATTAGTAGGTTTTCATTATATAATAGGAAACAGGCTATAAATATCTCTCCAATCTGATGAGAAATTATCCTACCTACAGCTTATCTTGTTAATATCACCAGATGCAGTGTGCCAATAAAATAGCTTACATATTTATCTGAACAATACTGATCATACTGTTTCTCCTGTCCTGATCCCTATCCGCCCACAGCCTGGGCCTGTAGCTAAATGCGAAAATGGTTTATAACTTCTTGTCAATAATTCCTACACTTCAGAGGCCTTCTGGGAATAAGCACTCCAACCCCCTTCCCTGGAACACCATTAAATGAACCTGTGGCTCCAGGTCTTTGGTAGCTGGATATGTTCCTGGGCACCATGAGAGTTGCACAAAGCCAATACAAACTCAGCAGTATTTGTCTTGCAATCTGTTTTACTCAGTAGCACAAAAATGCTGCTGTCTCTTGAATTAAGAGTGTATGTACATCTTTAATGCACAGCGACAGCATCTGAGGTGCAGATCAGAGAAGGCATAATCTGTTTATCAGTAATACTGCTAATATAGGGAGGGAAGGCATTAGCAGCCCAGAGAAGGGTAAGAATGGGCATGGATGGCCAGTGACCTGGAGGGACTTATAGCCCCATGGTAAAGACACTGGACCTTCTCTAGGGCACATAATAATAGGTACCCCAAGGACTAATGCTTCTCTAAGTCTTTAATACAGGTCTTCAATTAGCCTGCAGTTGTTTTGTCCTTTATGCCTTCTTTCATTATGGAAACAGCATCTGTAAGTTTGTACTGTGACACCTCTTCTTTATCAAAGATGGAAGAATCAATTCCACAAAACCCATGCCATCAAGATTGCTCGGCAGCCTCCCTACCTCTTTATTTCTTCACCGTCTTCCACTTTTATCACCCCTCCCTTCTAGATGGGCACAGCTTTCCACCTCTTACAACCAAGCAGGAGCTCCCTTCTGGGAAGAGTGCCAAGAGTCAGAACGATGGTAAGAACAGAGGCTTTGGAATCAGATGATCTTACAACTTCATCTTGAAGCTAGAGGTCACCCTTTGAGCAATTCCATTGCTAGGAATTTATACTGTAGATACTTCCACACAAGTTGCAAAGATACATATGACAATTGTGTATCCTCTGCTAATTGCTATTCACGGCTACATTATTTGTATTTAATAATACCAAAAACCACAAGACAATTGTTCATGTCTATCAAGAGAGGACTCTACATACTGCACAGCCACAAGGAACAGGATGGACCTCAAACTACAGATATAGTAAGACTTCCAAGATACATTTCTAAGTGGGAAAAGTTGTACTGTTTGGATTTTTACCCCAAAGGCATGTTTTACTTCAACTAGGAAAATTCTTGCATCAGTGATGGTCCATTCATTCCAAGCAACTACTGATAAAAAAACAATTTGGATTAATTGTATTTGGGCTTTGTTTATAATCTTTGGCTTATACGTCTCCATTTACCTCCTCCCCCCACTTGTGTCCACTATTCCTACCAGTATTAAGGATTAAAATCCACAGGGGTTTTGGTGATATGAAGGCGGCTAAATTCTTTAAGATAATCTTTAAGTCACCATGTCTGATAAGACTGCTTCCTTCCTTTGTCTACAAACTGAATTCCCAGCAAGTCCCATTCCAGATGAGGTTTTGTGGGACATTCAAAAGATATGTTAGAAACAATGAGCTCTGTGCAAACAGGGCCCGAATGATGCATTGGAACAGGAATTGATAACATTGAGTGCTTATAATGTGCCAGGCGCTGTACAAGGCATCGTGGGTGACTTGTATGCTGAACTTCACAAGCAGCCTCAGTGCCCTTAATTCCATGGTGAGGTGTGGAGTGGAAAGTTGATTGAGGCTCTAAGTGGTAGGGCTGAGATTCTGCATCACGACCCCTTTGCCATACGCCTCCCAAAGCACTGCCATCATTTCTCTGGACTGTAAAACTGGCTGTATCACAACACTGATGCCAACCCAGGGGATTAGAAATAATAAAACCAAGGGCATGGGAAAATACTGCTCTGTCAACATCGGCACCAGCGATGATATAACATCCTCTGGAAGGATCCAGGGAGGAAGACAGAGGGAAAAGGGAAGAAAAAAAATGGGAGAGGAAGAACAGAGATAGAAGATAAAGAACAAAAAGAGACGGGAAAATATTTTAGGGGGAAAAAAAGCATTCTGTAGGGAGGAGTAGAGCCCTGGCATCTAGTAGAAGCTCAGTCAATATCTGTTGACCCAATAGAGAAAAGGCAAACCTAAGGTTAGTTCTATGTGACCATCCTTCTTGAGAGCCTTAAAAATAAATGGTACTAAAGTTGAGATAGAAATGGGAATTCCAAGGAAGTTCAAGACAAAAACCTGTATAAGCAATACTTCCTCAGGGTACAAAAAAAACAAAAAACAATATACAAGGTGCAAGATAAAAAGGCAAGTCTGTCCAAACCCTACTTCCACCACAACCTTCTCAAGGTCTCTGGAATTAGGTGTCCTCCCCAAAATACACAGCATAAGCATGATGCACATGTTTTCTCCCCATGCCCCTTCTTTTTTAGAGACAGGGCCTTGCTCTGTTGCCCAGGCTGGAGTGCAATGGCACGATCATAGCTTGCTGTAACCTCAAACTCCTGGACTCAAGTGATCCTCCCATCTCAGCCTCCCGAGTAGCTGGGATTATAGGTACACACCACCACACCTGGCTAATTTTTTTTTTTTTAAATTTTTTGTAGAGATGGGGTCTCACTGTATTGCCCAGGATGGTCACAAACTGTTTTCCCCTTTAAACACAACAGTGTCATAAAGTACCTATTGTAACTTGCTTCTTCAGCCCCAGGGGTCTGCCAGACAAATGGGCTCACACAGGATGGCAGAGATGCTGCGGCACAGTCTGCTAATGCTATCATTCATATTTCGACACCAAGATAGCAAAATTATTTCCTTTTATTCCGTGGAACTTCACTAAAGTAAATAGAAATGTGCATGATTTATGTTAATTTATACATGATGATGAGAATTAAGGCGAAAGAAAGGCTTCTGGAGAAACTCCCACTATATATTTCAGAAGATCTTCAGGGAAGGGGCTGACTTCTCTTGACTAACTCCCAGTGGGCCTGAAGAGATACTGGCCAAACTTTCAAAGTAGCTTCCTGAAGATGGATTGATCTGGAAGGAAAAGCAAACAAAAAATAAACGTTTTCTCTAAGCAGCGAAATGTTTCCTCTTCCCTTCCACACTGCACCACTACCCCTCACACTGCCAAAGCTGTAGCAGTTACATCCTTTCCCACCGCCAACTCTTCTAGGATCTGTCCGTAAATGGACTTGAAAACAGCATTTACATGATGGCTATGTGAATACTGTTCAGGAGAGACAGAGCAGTGAGCCAGACTGCATTTCCAACATCACACACACCCTCTTGAAGAACAGTGTCCCTCTAGCATCAAGCGCACAAAAGCTCTCTTCTTACCATCCTCTCCATTGCTTAAATCATTACCACAGTTTGCTTCCACCTGGACCTTTACTTTCTCAAACAAGGCAAGAGCTTCTGTTTTGTATTATTTACCCTTTGATACCCTTGTCTTTTCTAGCTCTTTCTGATTTTTCTCAACCCCCTCCCCCAAGTTCCACACTGGATTTTTAATTCTAGGCCATTTGCATGGTTGTCAACTCCCCTTCATTACTGTCCAAATCGAGATTCAGTTCCCAACACCCACGTC
The DNA here is from genome assembly GCA_004363605.1 of Indri indri. Lineage (NCBI taxonomy): Eukaryota > Metazoa > Chordata > Mammalia > Primates > Indriidae > Indri > Indri indri. The sequence continues at coordinate 19,932 of RJWJ010012366.1, forward strand.
TTCCTTCTCGCTTGGCTTCCTCATTTTGCTGGAGCACATTGCTAAATAACTTCCTAGGAACAGATGTGGGAGAAGCAAACCTTTGCATGTCTGAAAATGTCCGGATGGATTTGGCTGGGTGCAAACACAGGGTAAAAGACACCTTTCCCTGTGAACTTGGGGGACCTTCTTCCATTGTCTAAAAGCCTCTTACTGCTGATAAGATGACAGGTGTTCAGTCTAATTCTCATTTTTTCATAGGCAAGTCATTTTTTTCTTCTCTAGAGAAGGATGTTTAGGATTTTCACGTTTGATGCTTTTGAAATTTCAACTGGATATGTCTAGGGATGGCTCATTCACTGTGATGGGTACTCTGGCCCTTTCATCTAAGACCAAGAATTCCTGGACAGCCTTGTTTCCTTCTCTTTCCTACTTTCTGGGATATTTACTCAACTCTTGCCTTCTGTTTATTCGGAGTATATAGACCTCCAGTGTTCCTGACCGCCAATGTGCCATCGACTCTGAACCCTGAGCCTCTTGGAGCTCCGGCAGCGGGAGCCTCGCCTCCTCTGCAGCACCTTTTGAATTTTCATAGCTTTAGCTTGAGCCCTATAATTCATAAATATGCTACTTAGGGAAAAAAGTAAAACTCTACACAGTAACAACTTACCTGTTTAGAACAGTCCATTCACCTGTTCAGTTTCAGGGTCCAAATCAATATCATAAAAGCAGGGCCGGGTAGGGAGTCCAGGCATTGTGCTCATCTAGCATGCAAAACACATTAAAAATAATGTGATCTTTTCTCCCACCTTCCCCTCAGATAGAAAGCTCAAGGCATGAAAATAGAACATCATTTTAGAGTTGTCAATAAAGTGGGCACTCGTCTTGTTACATATTAAAAATTTTATCACATTACATATTAAAAATCAAGTCACCGATCCTGCTGTGAACTCAGAGAAACCTCATGTTCTTCCGCAAACCAAACGCCAGCCTTCACTATTGTCTTCTATATTGATGGTTACTCGCCTCCTCGGCCTATGTTTCAAAAGACCAAAATGAGGCGCGGGGCTTGTCTGCTTTTAAATTTTGTTTCTGTGAGTCTTGCTAGGTGCCCATGTGTTTTTGCTTCAGTAATGTGACATTAGAAATTGGTATCCTTTTTCTTGGGCAAAGACATTTTTGTATATAATCTAGACGGTTTTACAATCACTATTCTTACTGGCCTAATATGGCCTTCTAAAACTAAATTAGGCTAGGTATGGTATAATCCCAGCACTTTGAGAGGCCAAGGCAGGAGGATTGCTTGAGGCTAGGAGTTGGAGACCAGCCTGGGTGACATAGTGAGACTGTCTCAGATCTATCTATCTATCTATCTATCTAATCAATCAATCAATCAATAATATTAGCCAGGTGTGGTGGTGCACGCCTACAGTCCTAGCTTCTTGGGAAGCTGAGGCAGGGGATCGCTCGAGCCCAAGAGTTCAAGGCTGCAGTAAGCTGTGATCACACCACTGTACTCCAGCCTGAGCGACAGAATAAGACCCTGTCCCTAAAAAAACTAAAATAAAATAAAAAACTGGGAATATTTGCACTTGCTTCTTTTCTAAAGACTTGGCTATGACAAATATCTGCTTAGATGCAAATTTGTATGGCTTGTAAGTGAAAACCTCGTATATTTTTATCTGTTTACAATGTCCTGTATAATGAATACACACAAGTTCCAAATCAGAGAGGAGAAAAGCTTAGGCTAAACTTCTAAAACTTAACTATAAAAAGGTTATTAAAAAAAGAATGAGTCATCTTCTGTAACACAAAACATCAATACTTCAGACAACCTAATTCTGACTGACATCTGAGTGCCAATCAATACTCCCCAAACATACTACAGGGTCTGGCAACTGATTTCTACTCTTGTATTCTGTAAGAGATAAGGAAGCGCTAGGTGTGGGGACAAGTAGAAAAAAGGAAAGGATTGGTCTTCAGATCTAGCAGAAAACCCTGAAGATGACATTCTGAAGTAAAAGACATGTGCCTATCGATGTAGACATCCATGTACATGACGGCAGAAAACTCTAAAGATGGTTCCCAAAACAGTGATTAGGATTTTTGACATTTTAACTCTTTCTCAAGAGGATTTCTCCCCTTAAACATCAGTCACTGATAATCAGAAAATACAAAAGGGATGAATGTAGATATAAAACTCTGAAAAGAAAAAAATGCTCAAATGCTCTGAGTCCTGTTAAGGCCCCAACAGTAACCAGAAGGTATTAGAATAGTGATTAAGCTATTTGATTATGTGTGGAAACGTCCTGATCCAAGTTAAATTCAAAGGCCTCTGACACATACTGTGTTCTAAATGAAAACTCTCGAGCCGGGCAGGCTGTCTCTCTCCGCACCGCAGGCAGACTGTCAGTGGCTTGGCCACTTCCTATGTGCTTTAGGCTCTATTGTTACCCCTCTGCATACGAACATCAAAAATGACAATAAAGAGTGCAGCTACCACTCTTTCAGCTGGTAGTTGATGACAATTTCTCCAAAAAGAACAACATATGTTTCTGTAGTATTATTCAAGGTGCTGGGCAAATGGTTTAACATTTCTACTAAGAAGGAATTTCTACAAATCCCAGAGATTGATGATGTCAAAACAAGGCTAAGCCTCCTGCTCCCTGGAGTGGCGGAGGGGGCACTGGTATGCAGGCACCTGTGCTGACCATCACTGTTATGTGATAATTTTGCCCCACTCTGAGCTGAGGGCAGCAGGGCTCACACCTCTCATAACTTGCCCAAGGCCAAAACGAGCAAAGGTGAAAATGGATTGGGCAACTAGACAATGTCATCTCCTATCACTTTCTTCTATACTGAAAGAATGACATAGCTCCCAAAGGAGTTCAGATGGTTTCTTTTTCATTTGTATTGGTTTTATTTTATTTTTTTTTTTCATTTATTTTTATTTATTTATTTATTTATTTATTTATTTATTTTTTAATGTATGTATGTATGAATGAATAAATGAATGACAGGGTCTTGCTCTGTTGCCTGGGCTGGAGTTCAGTGACCCAATCAGCTCACTGCAGCCTCAAACTCCTGGACTCAAGCAATCCTCCTGCCTCGGCCTCTCAGGTAGCTGGGACTACTACCACATCCAGCGAATTTTCTATTTTTTGTAAAGATGGGGTCTTAACTATGTTGCCAAGGCTGGTCTTGAACTCCTGCGCTCAAGTGATCCTCCTGCCTCAGCCTCCCAAAGTGCTAGGATTACAGGCATGAGCCAACATGCCTGGCCTGTGTTGGTTTATTTTAATATTTCAATCCTGTATTGCATGTAAGAACAATCTGTAGATGCAGGATGTTGGGTATGTGAAAGAGAGAAAACCTAGATATTAGGATCACTGTTAACCTTAGGACAACGTTAGTCCAAACTCTGATTATGTTTTTAAGCATCCCTCTACTTCCCTATTAGCAATTTTCCTCCTTTAATATACATAAAATCTGTAGGATAAGAAAGCATTGGACAACTCATTCCCCTTGAAGTATGAATAGGCAACCTTACCTTTCGTATCTACAGGGTCCATTGCATTTTAATGGGGAAATTCCTTACTCAGAAATAGTGAACTCCCTAAATTTCAGACATAAGCTCTAGGATTGCAGAACTTCTGTCCCAACCTCAGAGGGCTGTTGAGAGGACTGAGTTAATCTGGGTAAGGCATGCAATGAACGTTAATTGTGATTATATATTAGCACTACCACAGCTTATCGACTAGGAGCACCCTGGATTCAGTTAAGGGCATATGGCCCGGGAAGCAATTTTTTATTCAGTAGAAGTAGTTGTGGCATCATACTTGAATTGACAACAAGATGGTCCATAGCAAGAGGATTGATCATAACAGGTCCCAAACCTACTTTCTGCTAGGCAGTGAACTCTGCTCATTTGGCATTTGTTTGATGGCTTCAGCAAAACATTAGGACCAGAAGCACAGGTGAACAAGCTCCTCTCTCACGACACTCACTTACCGTTCCTACTAAGGGGTACAGAAAACCAGCCCCAACACTGGCGCGGATGTCACGAATAGGCAGAACGAAGCCTGTAGGCACGCCTTTTTGCTCTGGGTTGTGAGACAAGGACAAGTGTGTCTTGGCCATGCAGATGGGTAGATTCCCAAAGCCCTGGGGAAAGAAGCAAACAGAGGTAGGACAAATGAAAAGCTGACAATGCAACAAAAAACATCTGGGCATTGTGATTATATAGACTCTCTGATTTATTTGAAACATTTAACTCCCTCTATAGCCATCTCTATGTCACTGTCCTCCAGCTTAGTTATTACAAATCAATAAACAGAATCTCTATTGAGTAAGGGAGGTAAGAATTTATAAGTATATTCCACAGGCAACTATTTTATTTCCATCTAAATAACCAGTTAAAAATAATAGTTTGGAGTAAACATGAGAATAAAACTGGAGATGTTCTCAATATTTTAGTAATACATTCTATATTTTCTCATGGCCTTTCTACACATTCACATACCACCTGTGGATAAACGAAGAACCTGGGACTGGACCACACAACCCAAACGCAGTGTTCCAGGAGAGAAGGCTGCACGCAGAGAACTGAAGCAATGGGTGCTCACGGGGGCTGGGAGAACTCAGGGATTGCGGCTCCAAGCCCTGCTTTGTTAAGAGTTGAAAGAACAAACCAACCAAACATCTACCTGCTTCGTGTAGACTTCGGCTTTGTGCTGAGCTTCAGGGAGTAATTCAATGTCGTCTGCCCCGTAGATCTTCTGCGCAATGATCCTGATTTTATCCTCCACTGGGAGCTAATGCACAAGAAAGAGAGAGTGGACATATGTGAGGATGATTAACCGGGACATGGCCACATTCCAGGTCAGAGTCCCCAAAAGGGCCAGATGTTTTTCTATATATTTATAGATATGCAATTAGTTTGATGTTTATTGGGTTAGAAATATTTTCTTTTAATACCAAGCCCCAGCTTTTATAAGTGGAAAATGTCCCACAGAGGTGAAGTTACAGATATATATCGATAGATAGATATATGTGTGTATATATATACACACATACATATATATTAATACATATGCTGAGGTTTTAAATATATTTATATAAGTATAAATATATATATATATGTAAAATCTAAGTGCATCGTAAACAATATGGCTGACTACCCAAGAATAATTATTTCTTCATAAATAAAAAGCATATAGATGTTCTAATACTAGAAATCTGTCTTGTCAAACCAGACCTGGGATATTGTTTATGAAATGAGACAGCCAATATCCACCCACATAACCCCTAGTTAGTGTGAGAGGCAGATGCTCCTGCTCAGGCAGGAGGATCACTTGAGCCCAGGAGGTTGAGACCAGCCTGAGCAATATAATGAGACCCTGTCTCTACAAAAATAAAAAAGATAAATTTAGCCAGGCATGGTGGTGTGCTCCTGTAGTCCCAGCTACTTGGGAGGCTGAGGCAGGAAGATTGCTTGGGCCCAGGACTCTGAGGTTGCGGTGAGCTATGATGATGCCACTGCACTCTAGCCCAGGCAACAGAGCGAGACCGTATCTCACAAACAAAAAGAAACAAAAAACCATATTAGGCAAGTTTTGTTTTATGAAAGGAGCAATAATCCATGTATAAAAATAAAATTCCCCTTATTCCAATATTATTTCCCACTATTATAACTAGTGATATAATTTATATAGGGACTTAGTATAATGGACATATGAATAAAGTGAATATTTAATAATGGTTTTATAAAAATGCTACACAGGTTACTTTCATATGCATCTTATAACTGGAGCTCTTTAAATGCCAAAGCACATTCAGAACTTATGAAGCAAAAGCATTTTGGGGGGTGATGTAAGACTAGCAGATGCTGAATAAGATAAAAAGTGGCAGCCTCCTGTTTGTCAGAATAGAGAAAAGTTCCAAGTAGAAATGGGTTATAAAGTCCCTATTAACCCACTCTTCCAAGTCTCTCACTGGCCTTCAAGAACTAGAGTTCCTGCCTTAGGTGCTATGGACAGAAACTTGGAGAGAGTTTCTATTTGTGCGCAAATTTGTGTTTATAGCATTTTCTAAAAAGATGATTGATTAAACAGACTTTCAAAGTAGTCTGTAAAACCAAAGCTCAATAAGAGAATGTCAATGACAACAGGAGAATGAATGTTAATTACCCACCAGCATACTGTATCTGCAAGGGGCAAGGAGAAACAATAGAACACTGAAACTCAAGAGTAAGAGTTTTTTCCTCCAGCTTTTTATGGCTATTTTTCAAAGTTTGTGATTATCTTTGAAAAACCAAGCCAAAAACTGCCTAGAGAATACAAACAGAATTAACTACAACATATATCCCATGTCCTTGACAAAGTTTCCAATTATTATGGACATACTACTTAATGTCTAATCATATCCTGAAATACATGGAACACAGAATTGAAAACAAAATACAACCCTAACATAACAACCATCTTTTTCTTTTCTTTCTTTCTTTTTTTTTTTTTGAGACAGGGTCTCACTTGTTGCCCAGGCTAGAGTGCAGTGGCATCATCATAGCTCACTGCAACCTCAAACTCCTGGGCTCAAGCGATCCTCCTGCCTCAGCCTCCTGAGCAGCTGGGACTACAGGCGTGTGCCACCATTCCTGGCTAAATTTTTAAAAAATTTTTTTGTAGAGACGGGGTCTTGTTATATTGCTCACATTGGTCTCAACCTCCTGGGCTCAAGTAATCCTCCTGCCTCAGCCTCCCAAAGTGCTGGGATTACAGGCATGAGTCACCGTGCCTGGCCACAACAACTTTTTTCTGGACAAACTTTATAGTATCATAGAATATGCAGGGCTTCTGCTTGGGCCAGATTTAATTTAATTTACTTAGTGATGGAAAAAAATGATGATGCTTGCTAGAGTACTTAGGTTTTACATCTGAGGGTTTATCTGAACTTGAGGCAACACTGTACCAGGAAGTGAGCTCGGTAGCGTACTTCTTTTCTTTATTATTGAGAATTGATCAGAAAGTTTTGATGTAGCCCCTTGCCAATTTGCTACAATGTGGTTGATGTCCTGAGTTAAAGGCTCTAAGGAACTACACACTTGGTCTATATGTAACCCTCTCCTCTGCCACCAAAAGGATCTATACCATGAGCCTTTTCAAAAGTCGAGATGTGAGCCAACCTCTCCAGGTATTCTGACCTGGACCCCCTACTCTGTACGTAAGCAGCAACATGCATTCATAAGAAAAGCTGTCTAGGGTTGAGAGTCCAGGCTGTGGCTGTGTAACTCACCTATGTGGGAATCAAACCACATACACTGAAGCATGGGGCTCTAAACAGAGGTTGCCACACAGAAATTTCACTACGCTTTTTTTTTTTTGGCATACAGCAAGTAACCCACCTGGAGGTCATAAAGGAGCTGGAAGCTGCTGGGTGCCTGTGCTGCTCTCTGGACAGCCTGCGCCAGGGCTAAGGCACCCTTGCCCCCTTCTGCCCAGTGAGTGCACTTCACAGCATCAAAAGCTCCATGCTCTCTGGCAAGGCGGATGATGAGGTCCAGCTCAGCCTCTGTATCCGTCCTGTAAAGGCAGTGCTTCATATTAAATCATGGAAGATGGCCAGAGCAGACAGAATCTGTCTTCTTTTTCCCATTAAAACTCATGTGAATTATCCACTGATAACTGGACATTAATCAAGAAATACTGCCCGGGTTTGAATCTCAGCTCCACAACTTATAAGAGTGACTTTTGGCTAGTTAATTAATCTGTACACGCCTTGATTTCCACATGGGTAAAATAAGAATAATCGCAGCACTAATTTCACTGGGATGTCATGAGGCTTAGGTGGTAATACATGGAAAGTATTTGCTTGGAACATTCCTAGAACACCACAAAGGAATCAATAAATACGAGGTTTTAAAAATTTTGTTTCCCAGTCCACTGTGGTGAGTCCATTGTAACAAAATCCAAAGCAGTGCTACGATACCTAAACAACCCACGCAAGTTCTTGCACGAACATTTCCAGCTCAATATGTTCAACTCTTTGTGAAGACAACATCCCACCAGACCTAGTGAAATAATGGAAAGCTGTAGGCCTATGACCTTCTGTTAACACAAAAGGCCTCTAAAGACCAAAAAAGAACATTTAACTCCAGGCTTAGGTGTTTTCCACTTCACCCAGTGGAGGAGGAGGAGGCCCACAGGCGCCGAATCTGACTTCTGGACCCTCGGTGGCTAAGCTGGTGGGTTTGCTGCAATGCACAAGGTTCCTGTCACGTGGCACGCTAAACCACGGGCTATAACCAATAGCAGTAACTGAAGAGCAAAATAAAGCTAAAAGCAGTGCTATGCAATCAGCTCCAGGGGGTGTTTTCTGACCATTTTCCACATCCCCTTCTCTCTTACACACTACACTTACTTGAACGCATTCACAGCCACTACAACTGGAACTCCAAACATTCTGGCATTTTCAATTTGTTTCTTCAAGTTACTGAAGCCTTTTTCAACCAGCTCCAGGTTCTGTAAAAACAACAGTGAAAGGTCTGTGAGGTCAGAGAGCAGAGCTGAAACAGTTGCAGGTTCTTCTTAAATGGGAAACTTACTTCTTGAGTCAGTAGCCACTCACTGTCAAGACAAGGAAGCGAGCCAACAAGAGCAAAGGTCCCTGATACATTTCCTACACTGTGGTGAGTGGGTGCCAAAGAAGAGGGCGGCTTTAACTCCAGCCTACGACACTGGAGCGGAGCTGTGCCTGTTCTCCAGCTGTCTTGAAAACGCGAGAGCTGGTGTATTTGCTGTCATTATGCCACATGTAATAGCTTATCTGCTGTTTGAAGGGTACTAGCTACCTCTACCCAAATTAAATTTACAAACTATGTGTTTATAGAGTTTATGTACGCATAGGGTACAATGATACAAACTGACTCTACTCAATAGATCACAGACCCTTCTATCTGATGACAGAGACTAGCACAGTGCCTGGCACAAAAGAAGCAATTCATTATACGACTACCCATAAATACTGCCAGGAAACATGAAGTCATCAGTTATGCTTTCAAAGGTTTTAATGAACTCAACCATGAACTTTCACTAGGGCCAACAGATAAGATAAATTGCTACCTTTAAGAACCAAAACTATGAAATCTAAAGGGAAGTAGTTAAGGAAATATACCTTTAAGTAGGTTTACTACAGCAGTGCTTGCAGCATTGGAAAATTACAAATACAAACTTCCTTCAATTGGGGACTAGCCCAATGAATTGATATATACACTTGATAAATATTTATCATGCAGATGTTATGAAAGTGAGACCCATTTGTGTTAACATGGAACCTGTCCAATATATATTAAAGCTGCAAAACTACGGAGAGCTTAATTAATTCCATTTTTGGACAAACACAAAAACACGTATGTATAATTTATGAAATTTTTTTTTAAATGTTGAGAAATATGCACCAAACTGTTAAGGGGATGCAACTCACATACATTACATTCTTGTAATGTTTAATTTTTTTTTTTTTTTTTTTGGCTGGGCATGGTGACTCACGCCTGTAATCCTAGCACTCTGGGAGGCTAAGGCAGGAGGATCGTTTGAGGTCAAGAGTTCGAGGCTAGCCTGAGCAAAAGCAAGACCCTGTCTTTTTTAAAAATAGAAAAAATTAGCTGGGCACGGTGGTGTGTACCTGTAGTCCCAGCTACTTTGGAGGCTAAGGCAGGAGGATCACTTGAGCCCAGGGTTTGAGGTTGCAGTGAGCTATGCTGATGCCACTGCACTCTACCCGGGGCAATAGAACAAGACTGTCTAAAAATAAAAAAAAAATTTTTTTTCTTTACAAAGGGTATGTTACTACTATAAGCTTAAAAACATGTTAAGTATTTTTAAAATAAAAATATAATAGTCTTCTGTAAAAATACATATAGTGGATCATGAGTAAAACCCAGCAGTAATAGTGCCTGGTTTGTGCATCCCCAAAACAGCAAAAAAAGTGGGTAGGATAAAAGTCCAAAACAACTAGGATCAAAAAAAAAAAAAAAAAAAAAAAAAAAAAAAAAAAAAAAAAAACAAAACAACTAGGATCATTATAAATGTGACTTATCTTTTTTTTCCTTTTAATAATTGAAAACCAAGATTAGAATTTACTTGATATTCTAAAGAGCACTGCTAATTCTTTACCTCTAGTCACATGAAAACCAATTAATATGTAAGACTGATTGAGAACAGTTTTAAATAAGTAGAATTTCTTAAATGAAGATACCAGCTGGGCCAGCTAGGGGCAGTCACTGTAATTAGACACAGGGAAGGCTGTGGGGTGGCAGGAGGGCCAGAACTGTGAATTCCCCTCCTACGCGTGAATCACACAAATGGCCATAAAAGGCAACTCTTAACTGAGAGAATAGGCAGACTCAAGGCACTGACAATTTTTTTCTAGCGAATTTTGAAACACTTCATTTGGGGCCTGCACAGTGACCCTGTATTGCTTGATAATTTAGAAGCTTTAGGAAAAAGCAGAAAAATTGAATCAACAGCGACAGCAGCTGACCTTACTATCTTATCTGAGGGTCTGGCTCTCATGTAACCACCCCTAACTGGCTCTAGAGATGTTTCTTTGATGGTAAATGATATAAATATGAAAAGGTTTCAGTTCACAATTATTCTTTGGGTTTCTGTTTGATGCTATAAACCAAATCAGTTTTTTTTTTTTTTTTTTTTTTTGAGACAGAGTCTCACTGTGTTGCCCGGGCTAGAGTGCCGCGGCATCAGCCTAGCTCACAGCAACCTCAAACTCCTGGGCTCAAGCAATCCTTCTGCCTCAGCCTCCCGAGTAGCTGGGACTACAGGCATGCGCCACCATGCCCGGCTAATTTTTTCTATATATTTTTAGTTGTCCGATTAATTTCTTTCTATTTTTAGTAGAGATGGGGACTCACTCTTGCTCAGGCTGGTTTCAAACTCCTGAGCTCAAACAATCTGCCCGCCTCGGCCTCCCAGAGTGTTAGAATTACAGGTGTGAGCCACTGCGCCTGGCCTCAAACCAGTTTTTTATGGAACCTTTGCCTAGAAAAACAGCCAGGATCCTGACCGTATCTTGGCCCTTTAATATGGATTTAAATCTGCATAAAAGGCATTTTAAAAAAGGTCCCTACTCGCTTCTCATTTCAATGGCATCTGCGACTCACCCAGCCAATGCAGCGAAGATAATAGAAGGAAACTTCCCTTAGTTGAGGGCAGGGTTTCTCAACCTGAGCACTAGTAACATATTGAGCTGGATAATTCTTTGTTGTGGGGTGCTGTCCTGTGCATCATAGGATGTTTAAATAGCACCCCTGGCTTCTACCCTCTAGATGCTAGTAGTACTCCCCACCTCCAGTTATAACAATCAAAAACGCCTCTAGACATTGCCAAATGTCCCCTAGGGGTAAAATCACCCCCACTGAGAAGCAAACACCGGTCTAAGGCAGCGCTTGCTGACATCCTGTGTAGGGCAATTCTGTTTTGTGAGGCAAGTCCTCCCTATTCACTCATCTGATACAATCTTCAACACACTGCAGGCCTCCTGGCGTCCTGCACTCCCAGGAGCAACCCTGGGTCACACTCACTCTCCCATTCATTTCCACATGGGCCAGGTGGAGAAATGTTGATTCAGGTGTGGTGTTTCTAGGACAAGTAGTTAGCAATAATCAAAGTTACCTCCTCTATGTAAGCCTTGGGAAGAGGCAGTCCAGCGGTCACCTGGAAGAAAGGGAAACAGTCAGAGGCATTTCCTATTTACAATTTAGATTCTGGCTTAAAATGATACTTGTCCTATGTTAAAGGTAAGAGGCCACATGCTTAGGGGGATATATAGTAGTATAAGGACTAAGGGCATGTGACCAGCCACACAGCACAGAACAAAAACCACTGCTTTGAGCAAAGCAGAATCCCTCTGTGCCCTGAATGAAGGAGGTGGGAAGGGCTAGATCTATGGCAGAAGTGGAAAGGGATGCGCTCCAGGCGAGAGCAGTGACTCAGCAAGTGAAGGACATAGCAGTGAGGCTGGAAGTAAGGGGAGTGTGGGGGAACAGGCACTTGTCAGCCCTGCAAGTCACCCTGAAGGTCTGCCGATGGGGTCTGTGATGAGCCCTGCAATGGTTTCATGAGCTGGTCCAGAGCACCAAGCCATGCCTTGGTGGAGCTGACCTGTGGTGCAGGACCAATACGAGCAAGCGGGAAAAATGATGCAGAGTGTTTTCTTCCTCTGTCGTAGAGCAGTTAAAGGTGCCACACCCTTGAGCAGTGAGTTCACTGCATGGAGGTGCCTGGTAACCCCGTCCTGACTTGTGCGGTGGCTCAGCTCTGCTGCATCCACAGGGATGAGCAAGGGGTGAGGGTGCAGAGTCCATGGACCCGCTGTGGGCAGTGGATTGAGAAGCCTCCAGCTTGGTCCTTTCCCATTCCTCAGGGAGACCACGGTGCTCTAACATCAGAAGGGGCCACGTGGAGCCAGGGCAGGAAGAGGGACCTTACAGGTAGCTTCCCGGTGACGAGAGCAGCAGGTTTGGCTCCTTGACAGAGCTATGTGTGCAGAGCCCTCCTCTCGGTGCTGCCCAGGCTAAGAGCCCAGCATTGTTATTTTTTAGACCATGAGGTCAGAAGGAAGGAAGGAAAGGAGGTGCAATGGTGTTGGGGTGAGTGAGGGGGTGCAAGAGGGAAAGATGTTACTTATGATCGGGAGGAAAGGCAACCTATCCTGCACTACTGACACAAAAGGGTGTCCTGGGCTGGCAGTGCCTTTGGTGTCTCGGGGGCAACTAAGACTGGAAAGGTGTGTTGGGATTGCTATGGCAGCATTCTCAAGTGCAGCCTGGGGACCTACTCCTCTCAGGAGTCCACGAGGTCCAAACTATTTCCATAAGATCTACAGCCCTTTTCACTCCCATTCTCTCATGGAATGTACAACGGACTTTCCCAAAGGTTATGTGACAAGTGATGTCACAACAGATCAAATGCAAAAGATGAGAATCTACCTGTCTTCAATTAAGTCAGACACAGAAGAGATCTGAAAAAAATTTTGTCTTAGAAAATACAGTAAATTTTCATTAAAAAAAATGTTCTTTATGTTAACTTATAACTGTTTTATTTCTAACACAGTAAATATCAATAGCTATAACTTACATAAACAAAAACTCTTTTAGGCCCTCAATAATTTTTAAGACTGTAAAGAGGTCTGAGGCCATTTGAGAACTGCTATAATAGGACAAACCCTGATCACTACACTAACAAATATCGATTTTATTCTGTAGGTGAGGGAGGTCTTATTTCCTCTACAAAACAAACTCTGGGAGAATATGAATTTAATTATTCTTCAAATGATTTCTGCAAACTAGCACCATGTCTTTACATGCAGGTGCTGAAGAAAAGGTATTAAAAGTACAATTTCTAAGCAGTAGGAATTCAGGAAAATACAAAGTTTGGGCTGGCCTTGAAGATAAGCTCGTCCCCACCTCTGGGTCTCCCTATTACCCAGAGCAGTCCTGAGCAGATCCACCATTCTCCTTCTCCTCCCTCCCACTCCAGGCCGTTGGTGGCCCTGTCGAGCAGGGGCTGACCTCTATCTCAGCTAAATGGGTTGGCTGGCTGGCTGCCTGTGTCACTATTTAGAAGGAAAATGGAATTCAGATTTAAAAAGAAGTGTCTGAACATCAAGGAGTTTTTTGTGGGTATAGCCAACCACATGTCCTTGGAGGGGTTTATTATCAGACGTTCTTCTCAGAAAGGTAGGCCATGAAGCCAATTTTGGCCCTCTTAACATGCCAAGAGCCGACAGTGCCTATGAGTGATAAGGCAGGCGGTACAAGAGCTGTCAATCCTCCCTTGCTTTTGGCACCCTATTAATCATGAGGATAAGAGCAGCTTACTGCAGAAACAGACACAAGTCATCCAACTTCCTTTCAGCCTTCAGAACATTCCCGATTATCAGACTCCTCAACCCTTGATACTCACTGTGGGGCCGCCTCCGTGCATTTTAAGAGCCCTGACAGTGGCAACGAGCACCACCACGTGAGGGCGGAGGCCAGAGTACCGGCATTTGATGTTAAAAAACTTTTCCATTCCAATGTCTGCTCCGAATCCGGCTTCAGTCACTGTAAGTAAGGAGAAAAACAACTGTAAAAATGCCATCCCAATTCCCCCGATGTAAAAAGAAACATACAGTCTATTCTCTGACTTTGCAAAAATACTCACCTACAAACCCCTCTGGGCCGACGAGCTTGAGTGCAACCCGGTCTGCGATGATAGAAGAATTCCCATGTGCAATGTTGGCAAACGGGCCGGCATGGACGAACACAGGAGTGCCCTGTGGAAACCAGGACATGTGAGTGAAGCTGCCAATCCCGCTTCAAAGTGGGATCACACAGCCAAGGGTACGGAATTTAGTTAGAATCCAAACAAAAAAGACCTCCCAGCAAGAAAATACAAAGCCATGTCTTTTATTTCAGTAATGCTCCAGTCACAACAGTGAGAAAGAATGGGAAGGACATGAGCCAGCAGAGAAGGTCTCTGACTGCGCAAGGGCCGCGTGCCTGTAACGGCTCTGCTCACCTCTAACGTCTGCATGAGATTAGGCTTGATCGCATCCTTCATGAGCACTGTCAACGCGCCACTCACCCCCTACAAAACAGATGCATGAAGTGTCAGCTCCTACCAGCCAGAAACGAGCCTTCTGAACCAATATTCATACTAGGTCTTCCCTTTTTGGCCATCTTGGGCCAATTAGAACTTTAACCTGAACCGGACCATCCACTCATTTTTTTCCCCTAGACATACTATGAAATTACCAGTTATTTTAAGCAGGGAGAACAGATAGAATGAAAATGACATTCATATGCAATTTCTGGAAAAACATGTAACTCTGGAAACAGCATCTCAATCAAGCTCTGACCTCGCTGATGTGGGAAATCCATTTTAGATAGTTTAGAGCACGGAAGTGCTAGCTCCTAAAGTATTGATTTACTTGTAACTTTGGTATATGGGAAGAAGTGGCTATAAACCAAATTAAGCATGTGTTTCCCATAGCCAAAAATGAAATATAACCCAGGAGTTCAATACCAACTCTTGAACACATCAGATCTCTCTATTAAGCCATGCAACTATAGCTGAACGAACTGGTAACAAAGTCAGAAAAAGCAATGGTTCTCTGATGCGCTTTGCAAATTGATGTCACACACCTGTTCTTGGAGATCACTCAGAGCATGACGATGTTACCAAAATCACCTGGGACTTGTGGTCTATTACTGGAGTATACCATCATACTCACTCTGAAGTACTTTTTACACATTTAATAATTATCTTACAATTAGCAAAATCAGATTGAATTGATGGGTCAATTGCAACATCTTAAGTAGATCATAACTTCTGTTATCAATAACTGCTGGCAGACCCCAGGACAACAGACATAGGTATTATCAAGCCTGGAGAGCCCAGGTACATACCAGATCTTCGGCACTGACGGGCTCCCCTTTCTTGCTGGATGCCACCACCATTTTGCCCAGTCTCTCTCTCATGTCTTCCAGAGAACTGGTGAGGGCCAGGACAGCCATGATTTCGCTGGCCACTGAGATATCAAACTGGGCCTGTGAGAAGGGAAGAGAGACAATAGCAAAAACTTCCTGTTCAACCAGAAGCATGAAGGGATTAAAAGGTAATCCTTTTTTGCATGAGGCTTGGCTTAAACAAATAGCTTAAAAGGATGGAACAACACAATACTACACAAAACACTTAATGTAAATAATCCACTAATGGCAAAATTTGTAACTAATTATTCCAAGACATTGAGTAGTAAATTTTTTTTTGAAGATTTTTATCAGGCAGCCCTCAGAATCGCAGCACATTCACAGAGACTCTCAGCCAACTTTTTTTCTTTTTTTTAAATACAAGGTCTCACTATGTTGCCCAGGCTGGACTTGAACTCCTGGGCTCAATCCTCCTGCCTCAGCCTCCAGAGTAGTTGGGACTATAGGTGCACGCCACCGTGCAATTAAAAAAAAAATGTTCTAGTAGGACCAATAAGCTATTGTTTCATTCCTGTGAAGGAAACTTGTAATCCTGTGGTTACGGTTTCCCTAACACACAAGACAACAACACACGGATGCCTTTACATTGAGGAGACACACTGCAAGATAGCCACAAAAAAAGAAGCAATTTTAATCAATTCATATGCAAGGATATTCACTTGGGACTCTCCACCTCCAGGAAAAAATGCTGAGGGAAAAACACACAGGTGACACATGGGATTTATTGCAAAAGCTGTCAGGAGTGCTCAATACCACACACCTACTCACTTCCATTTTAAAAGGGAGAAGGCAGAACAACACCTGGCAGTACCAGTCGTATGGGAGAGGATGGAGGAGGACAGAAGCAGCAAGATCTGGCTCATGTGAACTAATTTACTTGGAAAGGAACAGTTACCGTCCGTGTGTGCCCTTTCTCCGTTGGAGCCTGTCCGATTGTGATCTTCCGCAGGAATCTATCATTGGTATCCAACACTACAGCAGGAAGGCAAGATCCAGAACAATTTAGTAAAAGGACCATAAACTTCAAGGAAGCAGCAGAGTTTTAAAGTAACTAGTGTAATTTAATTATTGTCTATTAATATTGGATTTCAAAATTGATGGCAAACCTGGAACATGGGTTAAAGTTAAGAAATGTTATTCAAAGACCAAATGTACAGGAATTATTTTTATTTTTATTTTATTTTTTTTGAGACAGAGTCTCACTCTGTTGCCTGGGCTAGAGTGCCATTGCATCAGCCTAGCTCACAGCAACCTCAAACTCCTGGGCTCAAGCAATCCTCCTGCCTCAGCCTCCCAAGTAGCTGGGACTACAGGCATGCGCCACCATGCCTGGCTAAGTTTTTCTATATATTTTTAGCTGTCCAATTAATTTCTTTCTATTTTTGGTAGAGACGGGATCTCGCTCTTGCTCAGGCTGGTTTCGAACTCCTGAGTTCAAACGATCCGCCCGCCTCGGCCTCCCAGAGTGCTAGGATTACAGGCGTGAGCCACCGCGCCCGGCCCAGGAATTATTTTTAAAGCAAAGGAATGTGGAATGGCTTGGTCTTATTCCGTAGAGAATTCAAACAACTAGAAATCTGGAATCTATTTTAAAGCATACTCCATATTATAAGAAAAACAGAGCAGCCCACATTTTTTCAAAAGCCCAAGGTTTGTGTTGTTGTTCTGTGGGATGATGACTCATTGACCTTCCGCCACCCTGAGAAACAAAGGAGCCACAAACTAGGGGCAAGTGCAAATCCTTTTTGAAATACACTCGATAACAGGCCTGGTCTTTGCTTTAGCACACTTAGAAGAAATAATTTCTATTTGATGACAGAATATTTATCCAATTGTATAACCTTGGAAAATGTGGCAAAGATCAACCAGTTGACCAATTAATCGATCCTAATCCCACCTCCCAGGACTAACTACTGCTAACATTTAAGTGTATTCCCACTTTTGGTGTTTGTATGTGTAGTATAATAGGAAATATATTTGATCTCTGCCCTGGGTTTCTGGCACAAGGTTCATAGAGCCCCTGGAATTTTAAGAGTGATAGGAGTATCTTGTTATTTATAACAAACCCCTTTTGATTACCCCTGAGCTTATGCTCAGTTCCCCCAGATAGCCTCAGGAGGGGCCTGGTCCCCTGAAAGGCCAAGTGATTGGAGGGTTGGAATGTTCAGTCCCACCCACCAACCTCCAGGTTGGGGATTAGGGGATGGAGATTAAGTTCTATCAAAACTCTTGAACAGCAAGGTTCGAGGAGCTTCCAGGGTGGTAAACACATCAAGGTGCTGGGAGAGCAATGCACCCTATGCATCTCTTCCATCTGGCTGCTCCTGAGTTGTATCCTTTATAATAAACCATAAATATAAGTGTTTCCCTGAGTATTGTGAGCCATTCTAGCAAATGACTGAACCTGAAGAGGGGGTCGTGGGAACCTCCTATTTATAGCCAGTCGGTCAGAAGCACAGACGACAACCTGGACTTTCACTCTGTATCTGAAGTCGGGGAGTCTTGTGGGACTGAGCCCTTAACCTGTGGGATCTGCTCCAGAGAGTTAATGTCTGGAGAATTCAGTTAAATTGTAGTACACCCTGTCAGTATCCTTTGGAGAAATGATTTGAATTGTTGTGGGAGAAAAAAACCTACACATCTGGTGTCAGAAGTGAAGTACTGAGAGTACTGTCAGCATGGAGAAAAAATAAGAGTTTCCATTTCGTATAAAATGCCAAACAATAACAGGAAAACACAAAATGAGTAACGATAAAAACCAGTTTATACTCTAAATGGGTCAAAGAGGAGAAGCATTTTTAAGGCACTTGATAACATGCCAAATTATTTTCTATAATGACTACAATAACTTACACACCAAAAGCACTATCTTATACAGCACTGAGACACACCTCCCACACATGGTAAGTGACGGATATAATGTGCTATTAGAGCCAACCCCTATTTTTCAAAACAAAAAAAAAAGTGTCAAATTCCTTGTAACTAATTTTTCTGTAAAAAATAGCGAGTCAATAGGTATGATCTATTTTTTCTTTGTCTGCTTCTACTTTCTTAGAAAGCAAGAATTAGATACGCAGCAAAAAAAAGTAAATGGGATATTAAATTTTCAAAATGTATCTTTAGCTTATCCTTATAAAATATCAATTTGTCTAAAGCTACTGAAGCAAAGGAAGAGAAATACCAGTGTGGATTTAGATATCGAGAGTGTCAAGTTAAAAATGCCATTAGCTAGTAACAGTTACTGAGCCAGTGAAAATCACAAAAAGTCAATAAATTGACCTCTAACCGCATTCTGCATGACTAGGTGAAAATTCCTTCTCAGCAGTGATCTAGAAGGATGTACTGTTGGTACAAAATAAAATTCTAAGCCATGCTTGCTGTACATAGAGAAAAGTAACATCTAGCAGTGAAGCCAGGCTACTCACTTACTAAACTGCTAAGTATTTAAATCTTGCAGGCTACCTAATTTCTTAAAGAGAATTCAATTAAATGAGGTTGAAAAGTGATTAGGCAAGCTAGAGAGCTACAGGACAAAGCAAGTCACTTATGCCAGACAAGAGTTCTGAGAATAAAGGTCACACATGATTCAAGTGATTAAAAATAATTACTCTACTTCGTGACAGCAAAACCTTTTGCATAAAATGAAACTTGTAAAATGTTATTTTTGGTTTATGAATGAACTTCCTTGAAACCACCGTCATTTCAATCAACACTGAATAGCCAGCAAAATGTTCAACTAATCTAACAAAGGGAGATTTGATTATAGCTAAGAAGGAAAAAACCCAATAGATGTAGTAAGAAAAACAAATACAGTCACCATATTCGTCATGCTTTAACCATAAAAATACCAACACACAAACTTCTGGACCTCACATTTTAACAACTCTTCTGGAGAGTGTGGGATGTGCGATATAATGAAAACAAAGGGGGCATATACTGCTCTGGTACCTCTTTGCCAAGTTATGGTTTCTGGATCAATATCCAGTCTTGCAAATCTGTTTATCTCTTCGTCTGTCAGTGTGGTAGGGTCAGTCTTTTCAATGCCTAGTCTCTGAAGGGCAAGAAAATAAGATAAAACAAACAAGCGTAATAAATTTCAAAAAATTTTTTGACCTCTATCTTAAGATAGGATCCCCTCTAAGAAATGCAAACCATCCTGAACTCAGAAGGGAAAATTGTGATCTCTTTGGCTAAACCTGGGGGTTATTTTGTATTGTCAACTTAAAAAAGACAATAGAGAAAATTATCTCCAAATATGTTGCATTTACTCAGAAATAAGAAATGCAGATTGTAAGTTGGAATGCTACAAGTGCACCCAGTAAAGGAAGGATCAAAGTAGAGGATCACATAAGCTGCTTAGAAACAGAGTTCATTGGTTCCAGATGCTCAAAGCCAGAGTTGTCAACAGTTCATTGGTGGCCATGCCATTACTTGGCAAGCATCCTTTCAAGAGTACCTTATCTGAATTACCATAGACCTAAGTGCCTAGTGACTTTGTGCCTTGTCACAGAAACATACATATACATGTGAAATGTGCAAGCCATGCAAAGCAGAACACACATTAAGGATGTGAAGGGATTTCTTGTGGGATTTTAGAAAGTCCTTGGAAACAGTTGTTCTTATCTCTGACATTTAAGCATGAACCTATTCTCCTTCGTGCCTTCTCAGCCCTATTTTGTCTAGGTCTGTCAAAAGTGGTTTTATCCTGGCATCTGCAACTTTCACTACTCACACATGTACAAAGGTATTATGAACATGTTTGTCCCTATAACTGAGCACCAGATGCATTTCCTTAAACCTAGACCTAAATGATCATAGTGATCAAGAACTGTTGTAAGTCACATATACACTTCCTAATTCACCAAACCCAAATATATTGAAAGGGGAAATAATATGCAAAGTTTTTTCAATCATATAATCAAGAAGCCCAATGCAAATGAAATTTTAAGGGCAGAAATATCAATAAAAAAATGTAAATCGTTTTTACGTGCTATTTATGTAGCATTGACTATTTATTTTCCCCTGACTTCTTACTGTTCCAAAAAGCAAAAAAGGGTTATTTTCTTCCTTACAGAATTTGAAAATTTTATGTATTTACAGTGTATACGCAGGTCACATCCTGAAATGGAAAATGCTTACAAAATGTATTCCCCTTTTCTTCTGACTCATGGTAGCTATGAGTGGACCCACAAGCTCCACTTTTCCCATAGTTCCTTTCCTGTGCTATGAGGACCTATTTTGAAACTTCAGATGTTGTTTCTAGAGCTTGCCACTCGCTGGCTTGTGAAATAGCTCCACAAACCCAGAACCTGACATTGTTTACAGAAGCCAGCAAAATCCTTAGTCGCTATGCTAAGAACCTGGTATTGATGACTCGTTCTTGACTGAGCATCACAGGGCAGGCTGTAATAACACGGTGCAACAGAGGATGCCCAGGACACAGGAACAGGAGCCATAGGTTCTAGTTCTAACCCTGCAAGGGGTCCTGCAGTTGGACAAGTCTCTTGACTTAGAATCCAAGAGCTTTTTAGAGGATCATTTAGTCCAGCCTCTCCCCACATCTTACAGAAAGTTCCCTTAGCAAAGTTTATAGAAGTTGCCTGCTCTTTCCATGGTACCTTGCTGCCTTGCAGAACACAACTCTGTTGTAAAATAGAGAAATAGCCAATTTACCTGACGCATAGGATTTTTGGGGTGCATGAAAACAAAACAAGCTAAGGAATATCAAACTGCTTAAAAGTTAGTTGTTCTCAATGGTCCAGAAAAAAAATGCATATATATATATACACACACACATATATATAGTGACAACTGTAAAGCAAGTACAGCAAAATGTAAAAAATAAAATGCATCTGGGTCAAGGGGACCGTCAAAATAGAAAACTGCAAAAAATTAAAAATAAAGTGAGCAGAACTATTGCTGACAATTATCAACACATACCACTTATTGAATGAATGGTTATATATGACATGCTATCTAAAGAACATAGATATAAAATTTCCTTCCTTACTTCTTCAGTAAAGTAATATATGAATATATTTTTTATTTTATTTTTAAAAGTCCCTTATGCTATTCCTTTAGAGTCACACCCTCCCTTGATCCATAACGCTTGGCATCTACTGATCTGTTCTCCATCATTATATTTGCAGCTTATTAGGAATGTCATATAGATGGAAGCACACGACATGCAACCTTTTGAGACCGGCTTCTTTCGCTCAGCGTAATGCCTTTGATATTCATCCAAGTGGTTGTGTGCATCAGTGGCTCTTTTCCTTTTATTGTATGGATGTAGCACCATTTATCCATTCACAATTCCCCATTTTTGGAGATTGTTAATAGAGCTGCTAAAAGCGTTCACATACAGGTTTTTGTGTACACAAGTTTTCATTTCTCTTGGGTAAATATCCATTAATAGGAGTGGGATTTACTGATCACGTGGTATAGTATATGCTTAATGACTATATATCTGTTATAGAAATTCAAATAAAATATAGAAGTCACCACTCTTTTAACTGTTTCATACAAACCTTTATCCATGCAGGGTAAGGCAAGTATTATTACCCTCATTTTACAAATGAGCAAACGGAGAGGCAAGTTATTTTACAAATTTGCTGAAGGTCCCAATGATCCAAACTCCAAAAACTGCTATGCTGCCACGATGGCACCTGGACTCTTATCCATGTTACAAAGGAAATGTCGTCTTTCTTCTTAGCTAAGGGCAG
>RJWJ010012367.1:0-42116 GCA_004363605.1 Indri indri
TGCAGGCAGTGCTCTCCAAGCTTTTGCCTGCAGGAAATACAAATGAGGGTATTTCCCTTCAGCAGCAGAAATTAAACTGCAGGAACTCTTGTTGATGCAGTTATATTTTAAGACAACAGCACTCAAAATGTCAGTCATGATTAATCATTATTATTACGATTGTCATTTTCAATCTATGGTTCTGTTTTCACTCCTCTGAAAAATAATTCTAGAAAAGGATGGAATACATATTTGATTTTGAAAGAGTGTGTTTAATGTCCTCAGTTCTGCAAGTAGAATAAGATCAAATGCGAAAGCTTATCTTCATACTTGTATAATTATAACTTTGTATATAGTTACTCAATACTTCTAAGCCTCAATTTTCTCACCTTTAAAATGGAAATAATAGAAAAAAGTACAGTCTACTTTTCTGGATTTGTGACCATCAAGTGATATAGTAAAGCTGAAAAAATACGAACTGTGAAAATAATACTGACATTGGTAGCATTATGAATATGAGTATATGAAATGGTTACATTGTTAACAAAGTCTTATAAATGAAAAATATAATTAATCATCCTTTAAGCTAGGGAGTATTGCCACCAGCATTAAAATATATAGGTTATAATTCAAGTCTGAAACCACTTATTATGTTAGCATTCAGATTCTTTTTATCTTCTGTAGTTGGGAAGATCTACTTCGATATGGTTGGTTAACTCAGGCACTGTAGGAGAAAATTTTGTACATATGTTGCTGGACTATACTGTTAAACTCTAATAATTTTTCTAGACACATGAATATATGTATTATGAAAATATGTATGTATGTGTCTTATGATGGGTGTGTTAAGTGTACAATTAATTTATCAAATGGCCTTAGATCTGGAAAGACTTGATGGTTTATTTAGCATAACTTTTCAATCAGTATAGGAAATCCTAGCATTCAGTTACAATTTTTGTTCATTTACTATGTATTAGGCATTATTTAAGAAATTATATTCTGACCTCTACTTGAATTTTTCCAGTGACCAAATCTCATTATTTCTGTAGTAGTAGTATTATTGCTACTGTTCACTTCCAGTTTCTATAATAAGGAAAATCAGAGGAAGCCTTTATTTCTTCAACCCAACATAGACACTGATGCATGTTTTATGACGATTGAATAAATCTACTGTGGATCCAGCACAAATTTAAACTAAATGAAAGGATTCATTTAGATTTAAATGAGAATATATATCTGGACAGATCTGTAAATCTGAATGAGTCAGAGCTAGAAAGCTATAATTAACATGTTTTCCCTTTTTAAATTAACAGAAAGGTATACCTCAACATTTTAATTCTTGATGCACAAAGGTGCCTTTTCCAGGCAGTTAGGCTTTCCCTAATACTCTGTCTACTACTGCCCAGGAGCCTATGCTGTTTCCAGTGTCACCACACTATGACTCACTAAAGGCCATAATAGGTTCCTAAATTACATGAGATGTAAGAGGGTCTCACAGAGGCAGGTAGTTGGCAGCACAATATGCCACTTAAGCTCCACTCTGTAGTGATTGCTCAAGAAAGAACTAAAAGGCTCTTTCAAAGGAAGCCACCACACTAATTTTCAATTTCTATCTTATCTGGATTAGAAAATGAAATGCTTTCTTTCTCACACCGTAAAAGCCGTATTATGATACTGAAATCCAGGATTGAAAAATCCATCTGTGAGTGGATATAATGAGATTGTTCTGTGATGATGCAGGATGTGAGCTCTTTTGATCCCATTCGAACCTGAAATGTTTAGCTTCTCTGCTGAGAACCAAGAGACCCAGAGTTCCTTTCCCTTGCTTGACTGAGAACCTGATTGAGGCTGGCAAATTGCTTTCTTGTAGTTAGTAGCATAGCTTTCTTAGACTTTCCTCAGTCTTCATTTTTTTGTAGCTTTATCCACCAGACATCCACATGTTTTATTAGAGCAGAATTATATGCACCTTGTTCACCATTACATCTCCAGGATTTAACATAATGTTAAGCACATAATGTAATGTAATGTGCCTAACATTATGTTAACATTAACATAATGTTAAGTACAATGTT
The DNA here is from genome assembly GCA_004363605.1 of Indri indri. Classification (NCBI taxonomy): domain Eukaryota; kingdom Metazoa; phylum Chordata; class Mammalia; order Primates; family Indriidae; genus Indri; species Indri indri. The sequence goes on from RJWJ010012367.1 coordinate 2,055, forward strand.
TGGATGAATGAATAAATAAATGAATAAAGTATCCGGTATGGTCAACTGGATGTTAATGGTTAGAAAGAAAAGAGGACACTCCCTTCTTTAGGTCATACGGAACTGAAAGGTTTGAAGCATAGTAAAGGGAAAAGGCATTAGCTATCTCAATATAGAAATTTTAGATTGGATGACCTAATAATTTATGGTATAAAACAGAACACTTTTGAGAGTGAAAAAGGTTGCTGTCTAGATCAGACACTGGGATAACAGACATAAAACATGACCATTCAGGTGAAATCAAGAATTATGGATATTGTAGATATAGAAGTATTTACTTGTGTTCAAAAGAATGTATAGAATCAGCACATTTTATTGAGCATCTATTTTATGCAATGTTGTATTGGATAATGTTATAAATAATGTACTAAATTCCAATAAAATCAAAAGGACTTAATCATGAGTTTGTCTCACTCACAAACTATGAACCACAATCTAAGCAATGAAGGCTTGTCTTCTGTACAGAAAAATCATCTACTAGGCGAGAAGTGAGAGGATTGACTGCAAACATACTTAGGTTCTCATTCTCCAGATGCAGAGGTCAATAGGACAATTCCAGGAAGCACTATGGCATAATATGCGGTTCAAACTTTCTACTTAAACATAAGATTTATCATAAACCTAAAATTCTGACAACCAATTATGTTCATCCCTTAATTTTTTTCTTCTGAAAACAAATTCCAAAATAAAACCCAAGAACAGTTTTCTTGTCTACTACTCTATTGATAACTTGTGAATAGAAATGCCCTTATTGTTGAATTTGTGCTATTGATCCTTTTTGTAACAGAATAGTAAATAGGTACATGTATACAGTGCTATTGAGCCTATCCATATGAGAAAATGCCACTGAGAACATTTAAAGAATTTTAAAAAATGTTCAATGGACAAACCTAAAGACAGAGATGTGTAGCATCCTCAAATGTGCCTCTCATATGGTTTTCCTGTGTCTTTGAGGGAAAGGGTCATATCGGATTCAACCTTGCATGTGCAGTTTTTCTTGGATTTGAATTAGTATTTGTGTCCCCAGAACCTAGAGTGCTCTGCTCGTTTCCCCTGATTTGTTGTGTTTTATGCCTGTTTTTCTGGTTTATTTCTCAACAGTGTTACTTTTTAGAAGACAGATTATATACATGGTCACACTACTAGAAGCTGGTAAATAACGGATGGACAATAAATGACTTGAATAAATTGATAAATGCATACCAAATAGAGGCTCTAGTGTATATTGATATTCTTCAAGTAATGTTCTTTTAATATTGAAGGTAGAAAGATTTCACATTCTTGGGCTATTGTTAACAATGTACAGGACATAGTCCCCTGAATAATCCATTCTGTATTATTAAATTAAATAACAATTTGGTACTTAATAGCAAATAAAAATTTGCTATTGAATCAGAATGCCTTCCTAATCAGTAAGAAGTATCCCTTATATTAAGTCAATGAGAAATATAAAAACACAAAAGCTACACCAATTTTTGCTAATTTTGGTGAAGTTAAGAATCAGAGTTTTGAAACTGATGAGCAAGAAGGCAATGGAGATGATTATTGTGGGTGTTAGAAAAAGAAAAGGTGGAAAATATGAATTTGTCACTTTGACTTCTGGACTGAGACTGCCTGGGGCTTTCTGACCATAAGAAGAAAAAAAAATATTTTCATCAACTTAGCAGGTTTATTTTTCTAGAAGATGTACTTGCATTTAGACTGAGATTGATGACACAAATTTCTTCTGATCTCCCAGTTCCCTCACCAAGATATTTTCTCTATCTTTTGACTTTTATTTTTGTATCTCTCGTTGCCTTCTCTTCTCAGGAAAGGCGGTATTGGCCTTCCAGCTGACATAGCATTTTGGTCCAATTGGCTGTTTTCCAAGTGAAAATGAATCAATTGCCATTCTAGTGGAAAACAGTCTTTTGAGATTAGTTAGTGCAAATCATTATGCCAGAGTTTAATCTTGCCCAAAATAAAATAAAAATCCACAAACTGCCAAGATAAAAACGAGATTCTAAATCATTTAAGACATATCAAAGAGTTGAATCTTGGGACTTTAGGCCTAAAACTGATTTTGGCCTCCATTAGCGCCCATAACAAGGATGAAGAGAAAGAGGAAAAGCAAATGAGGCAATTAGGCCCTGCATAATTGAGGGTTGCTCTAAATAGTTTTCCTAGTGGCCTGAAAAAAGTGCAGATTTCACATCCTGGAAATAGCCACCTCTGCGGTGCAATTGGGCCCTCAGCACATTAGTGAAGAAAAATTTGTTTGTACAGACTCACTTTTTGTGCCTTGCTAGTCTTCACCTTGTAGATATGAGGTGTTAGTACCCATTCACTGTCTTATCCAAATGTCAACAAAAATACAATCTCTTTTTTGTCCATTTCACATCAAAATATGCATGATTTCTGTGGAATACTTAGGTCTTCTGACATCCCATGACTTAGATGTTCATATTCTGGTACAGTAGTTCTCCCTTATTTGCAGTTTTGCTTTCTGCAGTTTCAGTTACCTGCAGTCAGCCATAGTCAGATAATAGGTAAGTACAGTCCAATAAGATATTTTGAGAGAGAGTGAGCGCAAATTCACATAACTTTTATTATAGCATATTGTTATAATTGTTTTATTTTATTATTGGTTATTGTTGTGAATACTGTGCCTAATTTATAAATTAAACTTCTTCTAGGTATGCAAGTATAGGAAAAAAACATAGCATATTTAGGGCGAAATACTATTTGCCATTTCAGGCATCCACTGGTCTTAGGTCTTACGATATATTCCTGCAGATAAGGTGGGACTACTCTATTTCCTATCGCAATGTCTGGAAAAGTAGGACACGGAGTAACTGGAATTTCTATTTTCTTCCTCAGGCTAATCTCATCACTAGACCTGTCCTGAAAGTAGTTTTTTAAAAAAATCTTTGTTCGAAAGTCTTACTTAAATATTGAGAAAATACATTTTTTAATGAAATCCATTTTAGAAACAATAATATATCTGAGAATCTCTCTTGTTTGGACATTGTGTATAAGTTTCTGGATTCTGGGCCTAGGGTCAGATTGGGTATTAGCAAGAAAGCCAGGGGGAGGGAACCCTGTACCCTCATCCCAGGCTAGAGGTGTGGGCATAAATTACATAACTGCTCTGTGTTCCCTGGGGAGGACCAGTTCTCCTCCCCCAGGCAAAGGCACAACACTGGGTAAAGAATACAATGAGCCTATTCCCTAGTCTCACTGACCTGATTTCTCTTCCAGAAACACACTGTGCTCACTCTGGCCTTCAGGATCTTATAATTACTATCTGCTCTCCCCAGAACGTTATGTTTCCAAAACACTGCAAGTCAATAACATCTTACCATTCAATTATCATCTCAGATGTTACCTCTTCTGGATTTTATTTTCTTCATACACTAATTTCTTTGAAAAATTACCTTACTGATATATTAATTATTAAACAAATATACATCGAGTGACTACTATGCAATCAGTACTGTTCCAAGTTTCCAGAATAGAGGGATTAAAAAGTAATGATGCCCCTGCCATTAAGGAATTCAAATTGTATACACAAGATAAGCATGTGAACAAATACTTGTAGCAATAAATTAAGTGTATTTAATTTAATTAATTAACTAAAAGTAGCCAACATAACTCTGAATCCAACCCTCAAGAATGTAGAAATTAGGAATGCTTGTTTAACAAGGTGAGGGTCAAACTCTTGAGAAGATTGTGCTTAAACTTGGATCTGAATTTGTAAAGATCTTGGAAACGAGCACTGCAAGAAGAACGCACAGGAAGTACAAAGGGTTGACCGAATTGAGAAGGAGAATGAAAGCCAGTGAATGAGTAGAAAAAGGTGAGTTCTGAGTGTTTGACAGAGGCCAGATGGTGTGAGCCTTGAAGGACTTAGTAAGGAATTTGAATTTCATCCAAGTTTAATGGAAAAAATGAATACCTTTAAGAAGGGAAATAATATGCTATTTATATTTTTGAATGATCCTTCTGGTTGCCTTTGTGAAGGACCCAGGCAGAGCGTTACTTTAGGATAATTAACTGTAGATTTGTTGTAGCAACAAATAAACTACACAATTTCAATGGCTTCACACCACCGAAGTTTATTTCTCATTGAAGCAGAGGCAAGTGATGAATCGTCAAAGATAGGAGCTTCCAGCCTTCTCATCACATGGCTGTATCTTGCCATGGCAGGGGACCAAGACACAGTAATGCATCAGATGGGAAGTGGAAGTGATGTATAATATCTGCTCGCAATTTTTTGTTGTTTGTTTGTTTTTAGAGAAAGGGTCTCACATGGTCACCCAGACTGGAGTACAATGGCATGATCACAGCTCCCTGCACCCTGGAACTCCTGGGCTCAAGCCATTGATCCTCCAGCCTTGGCCTCCCAAAGCACCAGGGGTTACAAGTATGAGCCACCACGGTGCCCAGCCTATGCTCACAGTTCTATTTGCTAGAACCCAGTCACATATTCAACTTAACGACAACAGTACAGCAGGGAAATACAGGGAAGCAACTGATGTTCCATGAGCACTAACTGGACATGTCAAAGAAGGGAAAAAAAAGTAGCCAAGAAGACATGTTAGCAGGAAGTTCTAGAATTAGAATAAGTAAGCTGGAGGAAAAGAGATTATGATTAAAGGGTGCTGTATTTAAAATTGAGGCTTTTTATTTTTTGGTAAAGTAGAACCATAGAGTGGATTTCTAAGGAGGAAAAGATCATCATTAATAAAGAGATTTAAAAAAACTGAAAAGTCATCTACGTGAATGTTGAAGTCTTCTCTGCTTATAAAAAGTATAAGTATTTCTTAAATCATCATTTTCTCTATACTTTCATTTCTATTTTAAGATGAACTTTTAAAAAAGCTTTTTTTTTTGGTAATACACTCCCTTTCCATTTCGGCTCAAATTTTTATAGATGAAAACATTTCTCTGTTTTCAGAGAATTTTCCATCTGTCGAATTTTCAATTTTTGCTATAACTTTAATGGCCATTCGTCTTTTGCCCACTTCTACCCAGTTATGTGTGTGTTGAAGTATTGCACTAATCTGACACTTTATGGAAAACTGATTATCTGCCTGCCTTCCTTCCGTTCTCTCTTTTCTTCCTACATTTGTTTATTTATTGCCTGTTATAAGCCTATTACATGATGTAAGAAAGGAACTCAGGAGGCCTTCATTCTTGTTTTAGTTCAGCTTCTTGCTTTCTGTGTTCATTCGACGATATTCAAGAGATTATTTTTTTTACACTCTTTGTGCAAGTTTCTGAAAGAACAGTTGGGAATAAAAGCATTTTCAACAAGAATGTCTTCATTGAGCTTAAATTCCATTGGAAGGAAAAGGGATGGAAAACAAAAACAAAACTACAACATTAACTCTTCATGGGGCATTTGTTGGAAAGAATGAGGAGTTGTAAACAGACACAAATTAAATACTTGTAGATTAATAAAATCATTTATAAATGTAGGTTTCTATTATTCAGCATTCAATGACTTGTATTTTGCTTTCTCTATAAATCCTTATGAGTTTTGATGATTATTTTCAGCAGTATGAGATGGTAGACTCACCTAAGAGTAGTCTCCTTCTTTCAGGGGTCCTTAACCCATGAGGGGTGGATTTAGTGCCTGTAAGAGTGGGATAGCCTCACTTTTCACAGGTCACAGGCAACCCTGGCCCACTGCTCACTGCCCTTTCATGTTTAGCAAGTTTAACCTTTCTGGGCTCCAAATTCTCTGTTAGGAAAATGAGACGACTTTCTATTTAGCTTCCTCTCATGTAAATCTAGGGTTTATAATTTCTGAGACCCGTGGATGAGAAAGAGTGAAAAAAAAATACTAGGAGTTAAAAATAAAGTGTAAGTGTTCACAATGAGGTCACTGAGAGAGGATAGGAGCAAGGGAGTTCATTATTCTTATCATGTCTCTAGCAAGAGGAGCTTAAAATTGGAAACTATTTTGATGTTTATAATAGAGTTCCTCTCTATATATTGTGTCCAGTATTTCAGTTTTTTTAGTTTTCTGTATGTGTTCCCTAAAATATAAGGCAGTAAAACATCAAATTTTATTTTTCTATAAGCATGGAATTAAAAAATAAATGTTTTAGGAAAATATACTACTTTTTCTATGTGAAACAAGTGTTTCTCGCTAGTTTCATTGCTTTACTCCCGTTAAACTTCTTACCCCTATAACAATTTTATACTCAGAGAGCGTGAAACCAAAAATCAAGTAAACCAAGAGTGGCCATGCTTTGTTCACCAAGAGTCAAACTTGACCTTATTCAATCCTAGAAACTGTCCCTTAGTTAAACTTGGCTTACATGGACAGAAAAGGTCAGAATCTCTGATTTTTCTTTGTTTTTCTACTCTTTCAGAGACCCTAAACAGAGTTCAGGTCTTCAGTTACCTCTTTTCATTTACTAAAAGGTTCTTAAAAGCAGCTTTTAACTAATTCATCTCTGATAAAGGTTTGGCTGTTGTTGCTGTTGTTACTGCTCTTCCTGTTTGTTAATGGCTTTTTGTTATATAATGATATAAAGCTCATTATATATTATATTGCCATAATTATCATATTGTATATATCATTTATATTCTTATATGAGGTATATATGTCATATGAATTAAAAATAAACAAAAATATGTATTATAAATGGTCTTTATTATTATTCTATTTTACTTAATATCCTTATTTTGTGACTATGGTTTTTCCTACATAATCTTTGGCCTAATCATAATCAGCACAAGAGACACTCCAGATAAGTTCTTACTCAAAAAAGTAGAGTGAAGATAGTATTATTTCTATTTTTCCTCATTGGCATTGTGAAGAATATCTCCAAAGAAAAAGCCACTCACTTTTCTTAGTTAAAGGAAGAAAGATCGACACGGTCAATCTTAGTTCTCAGGTAGCCAATTGAATTATAAGTGAAATGATTGCTTCAATTTAATATAGATTCTGTCCAGAATTTAGCTCAAGAAAAATGTTAGAATAGTGATAGTGCCACCTTGATTTAAAAGAAACTCAGGTGTCCAGAGTTTGAAGAGTTCTGTGAAATGATATTTTCTTCTTTTAAGGTTGGTTCAGTCTCTATATGGAAGCACCTAGGAGGTTGCACACGTTAAACATTTTGCTCAGTGATAAAAAATTTTGCTTCTGCCTATTTAGTAAAAAATCTAGAAGTAGATTTTAAGAAGCACAAATGCAAATAGAATATCTACATGATTAGTGGGTCAAATAAATTGATATTAATTTAGACACAGTAAATAAATCAGGCAGTAGTGTAGAATAAAAAATATTACTCACTAATAAAACTGAGTACAGAAGTAAGTCAATGGTTTTCTGAGAACCCTTTCAGCATTTTGAAATATAGGTTTGATTAATTTCAAGAGGTTCAGCAGAGTAACTAAAAGTCTAAGATTACTATTACCAAACTCAAGTAGTAAAAATAAATATTTCTGTTGCAATCCTCTTTAAAGTAAGGACAAATAATTAAAGTAGTTTATGGCAGGCATTGTTATTCCATTAGACTTCAGAACAAAGCTTTTAAGCAGTTATAATTACTCTTATTTTTTAGATACAGAAATTAAGCAATGGTAAGTGAATTAACTTGCCAAGTCACACAAAAATGAGTAAAATTTAATACTAAAACTTGTTCTGCCCAAAATGTGTACTGTCACTATATTTAAACTTTGTAAATGTAATCATAAGAGCTATTTGACTTTCTTACATAACTAGCTGGGCAATTCTCATCATGCAAGTTTTATTTATGGAGAGAAATGGTGTTAATATTGCAATTATGTGTTTTATTATTAAAGAAGTACAAAATGAAGCACCTTCATGTAGGAAACCGTTTTTAAAATATAAATGTTATTTCCAATTATAAAAATTGGCCTAATTTTGGTCACTGTAAAAAGCTGAAAATCATTAGAAGAAAAAAATAATTTCCAATAATTTTAATACAATAATTACCATAAAGTCCTTAATGTATGTAATTTCAGTATTTTTCTAGTTTTAGTGCAACAAAAAAAAGCATACGTGATTTACTTTAGATGGGGTTCAGAGACATTTAATCCTATCTTAGGAAACAATAATTTAATAAGATTATGTTTGCAATTTTATATAACATTAATATAATTGATATTATGAAAAAATTAATTCTAATATAAACTCCTGAGGGGTAGAGACTTGATTCTCTTATTCATTGCTGTACTCTCACTGTCTGGTACCTAACATATAATACTCAAAAACTTTTTTAAAAAATGGATAAATGAAAGAATGAATCCATTTACTACACTATCTGATACATTCTTTAGGATAAATAACTTGAAGTGAACTTGCTGAGTCAAAGCGTATGTATATTTATAATATTTTCTTATTCATATTAAACATCTGCTTTCTAGAAAGATGTTAATTTTTACTCAGACTAGCAAAATACAGCATACTACTTTTCCTTGATACTCAACACACTGAATATTAATATTCTATCTCAACTTTGTAAATATGATTTGAACAAAAAAACATTTTTTTAAAGAAGATTCTTTGATCATTTGTGAAGTTGAGAAATTTTTTCATTTATATTCATATATTTTTGCCTATCTATATATATATCCATTTTTTTTCCCATCAGGTTGCTTAGTCTTTCCTAGTTTATTTTATTTTTATATGCAAAAATAATATATGAATGCATATGAAATACATTAAAGCAAGCCAGACATTGAGATTTTATTGTTAATACTTCTATGTATATTATAAGTGAGATAATATTAAACTATCACTCTAATACATTTATCAAATTCAATAAATTAATAATGATATTATAATATCACTTAATATCTAGTTTGTGTTCAATTTTCACTCATGGTTCCCTAGAAATCTCTAAAGGGGTCCAGGAGATTTGTTCTGTTTTTGGACTATTTTAATGAACACGTGGACTTTTATATATTTCATGCATTTTGGTTCATTATTCTTTTTATTTTTTTCTATATATATATATATACATATATATATATATATTTTTTTTTTTTATGAGACAAGGTCTTGCTATGTTGCCCAGGCTAGAGTACAGTGGGTCATGATAGCTTACTGCACCCTCAAACTCCTGGGCTTCCAAGGTGGCTGGGATTACAGCCATTATTCTTTTTTCATTTCCAAATATTCAAAAAAAAAAAAAGTATTCTTTTTGATGTCCAGTTTAGCCCACTTTGGCCAGTGAATTGGCTCCTTGTCCTTTTGACATGACCCTAGAAGTCTTAGATAGCTTCTTTGCTTTAAATCAAACACAACAAGATGTTCAGATTCATTTTGTACTTTTCTTACCTCTCATCTTCAATAAAAAATTCTCCAAGGAAGCCTGCATTAGTTGTTGTGATCTAAATGATTTTTTTAAGTTCTCCCTGTATATTAAGAACACAACCTTTAATCTTGTATAATTTATAACCTTTTTTGCATTTCCTTTGCATTTCTATTTTTATATAATTTTATATACTCATATTACAAGATTTCTATAAAAAAATCTTTTTTATAATTTATACTTTCAATAAAATGTTTAGAAATATTTTTCTGTACTATGATTGTTAAATGTGGACTTACATTTTCTTGCAGTTATTTTTTAAAAATATGTGTCTTTCTATAAAGCATAATGGATCAGGTGGGGAATCTAAAATATATTTAAGGGAGAATTACATTCAGTTTCCTTGATGGAAATACAATATATTAACTCACTAAATTCAGAGAGACATTGGAAGAACTACATAAAATAATAAAAAAAAGTTACCATTTACATTTTTCTGACCATGATAGTAAAGTAATCCAAGGATACAGTTTAATGTTTATTCTCTGAAGGTCATTCCTGAGAGACTGAACAGTGTAAAACTACTCTTGCTAGCTCTAGTTTGTGGGTCAGTTCAGGATCAGCTAATCAACTGGGCTCAGCTGGGAGGCTCTGCCAATCTCACCTGGAGTCACTCATGCTTCTAGGGGTCAAACTGGGGTGAATGATCTACACTAGGATTAGCTTGGGTCTGCTACATATACTTCTCATCCTCCTCCTGAACGCTTGCCAGAGCATGTTTTTCTCATGTTGATGTGGGAAGATACAGAAAACAAGTCCAGTTATGCATGCATTTTTCAACCACTTGGACATATCTCTAACATTCCACTGCTGAATACAAGTTAAGGGATAAGGAAATACACTTCACTTCTTTTAGTAGAAGAATTGCAATGTCACATGCCAAAATGCATGGGGGAGATATAAATAAGTGGAGCCATTAATGCATCATAATGGTATCATTTGTAAATTTAATTAGATGTAGAGAGACACATGACTGACTAGTTCCACCTGGGATAAAGATCTGTAGTGGGAACTGGAAAGTATTTGTGCAGTAGACAAAGAGTGAGAATATAAGGATTTGAATTTTAGAGAAAAATAAAAGAGATTGCACTGAGACTGTGTGATTTGGACATTCTTGAGTGCTGAATAATTTTTCTTTTGAACTGACATAGTATTAGGCGATATAGAAAAGGAAAAGGTCTTTCATGGATGACTTGACCTATGGGATGACATTCTTAATTAGATGGAGGGAGACCCTAAGAATGGGAGAGAATATAATTCATAGTTGTGGAATGGGGGCTTTGATAAATTTGCTAAGTTTATCAGCAGTTGTGAAAGGTATGGCTTTAATGGCCCTCTCTGCTTCTTGCTTGTGGGATCCTGAGGTCACTTGATAAGGTCAGGATAAGTGGCAAGTAATGGACACCCTGCTTTGCCACTCTCAGCTTTCCACACCATTCTGTCTTCCCCAGGAAGCAGACATGTATAGCCTACACAGACAGCTACCTTACCTTCTTGATACTACACGGGTTTAACCAATCGGAAAGATGGAGAGAAAGTAAATTTAGTGTATTTTCTTCTTTCCTATTTTGCAGGGTGAACTACTATTCTCTCAACTTAAATTAACTGCTCGTCTCATGGTAGCTCTCTACAAGATTTTCTTTCCTGGGAATCTGTGTAATAAAACACCTTACCCTAAGAGAAGTCTTGATTTTGCCCTTAGTTTCTGGGAGGTGATCTCTTAAACCACCAGGATGACATGCATGATAGGAAGGTCTTTGTTTGCCTGGGGTCATTGGGCTGGCCAGATAGTAAAATCTGATTAAGATGGGGGTTTTGGATCATGTGGTATCAGATCCATTTCCTAAAGGGCTGGAAATTGAGATTAGCCATTTGGACAGTCAGCCATGCCTATACAATGGGGCCCCAGAGAGGACTCTAAACACTAAGGCTCTGGTGAGCTTCCACACATGACAACATTCCATGCATATTGTCACACATTATTGTTGTGTTGTCCATGGTAAGAGGACAACTGGAAGCTCTAGTTTATTATTCACCTAGACTGTACTGCATACATTTCTTCTCATGGATGATTTTAATTTGTATCCTTTCCCAGTTTTTGATTTGTATCCTTTAAATCTGTGGTCCCAAACCCCTGGGCTGCAGACTGGTACTGGTCTGTGGCCTATTAGGAGGGCACACAGCAGGAGGTGAGCATTGGACAAATGAGTGAAGCTTCATCTGTATTTACAGCCTCTCCCCATTGCTCACTTCACTGCATAAGCTCCACCTACAGTCAGATCAGCTGCAGCATTAGATTCTCATAGGAGTACGAACCCTACTGTAAACTGCGCATGTGAGGGATATAGGTTTCAGGATCCTTATGAGAATCTAATGTCTGATGATCTGAGGTGGAGCTGAGGTGGTGATGCTAGCACTGGAGAGCAGCTGCAAATACAGATTATCATTAGCAGAGAGGTCTGACTGCATAATAAATGTAATGCACTAGAAACATCATCCCAAAACCATCTCCTGTCCCCTGCTGCTCCCCAGTCTGTGGAAAAAATGTCTTCCATGAAACTGGTCCCTGGTGCCAAAAAGGCTGGGGACCACTGCTTTAAACCGTATCTGTCAATATAACAGTTTTCAGTGAGTACTGCAAGCCCTTCTAGGAAGTTATTGAAACTGAGGGGTGGCTTAGGAATCCCTTGAACTTGCAATTGTTGTTAAAAGTGAGAATGGTCTTGTAAATTGTTCCCTAATTTGCAGTTGGCTACTTTTGTAATTGGCGTTCAAAGTCTGACTCAATAGAAAAACCCTGACTCACCGAAACAAGTGGTTTGGGAAGAGAAAGAATGATGAATCTTCGATTTTCAGACACTGCCCTATGTGTTTTATGCCCTATTTTGTTTCATTCAGCAACAAATAGGCTGATTCTAATCTCTGTCAGTTAGCCATAATAATCGATTAACTATGATTGTAACAAGTTTCAGTGAGTTTGTGAATCTTTCAAATGAATTTTCAAGTCTAACAGTGGTTTTAGATACCCTCTAACTTCACAATTGGTGTTAGAAATGGGGGCAGTTTTGTGCACCCTCTAAACCTCACAAGGTCTGTGTAATTTCTCACTTCTCTTATCACTTATTAATCCTAAGGTTACCCTTAGAATTTCTCTGTATTTGGCCCAAAGCTTTAAAAAAAAGTGCTTCTGTTAAAACCTCATCAAATTATCCTTAGTTGTGGATGCATTTCTTTTCTGCTGGGACCCTAAAAATTGCAACATCTTTTAGTCTTTCTTTTTTAATTCAATCTATATAATTAAGAATTTTGGTGTGTTATGTGTAATAGGTATGTTATTCATTACATTTTTAAAAAGTTAAGCATCATTTTCTATAATATTAAGAAAAGAAACTCTAGACTTCTTTTGTAGTATAATATCACATTTGCTTTTATTTATACAAACCACAAACACATACTCATATGTATCTGTGTGTGTGTATATCCTTCAAATCTGTTAAGTTGAATATTCTAAACATAATTCTACCCTTTGCCAGGACTTTATTACTCTATACACTGTAATTTTATTTACATTTTTCAAAGATATACCAATGTAAGACTTTCCTTATTAATACTAGTTTGAAAATATCTTGTAAATTCATGAGCATTTATCTGCCTTGATGACTTACATAGTTTAAATATATATATAATTTTAAAAAATTTAAATATATCCAGTGAGTAGGTGAGTGAGAAAAAAAAGAAAAAAGAAAAGAAAAAGAAAAAAATTTAAATATATATAAATTTTAAAAATTAGAATTTTGAGACAACTATAGTTTATGTTATTTGAATGTTTCACCAGAACAAGTATAAATCAATTATAATTTTTACCAAATTTACTCATAATTTTCAATGATGGTTAGTATAATTCTTCATAGAAATATTAACTATTTGCTATCAAATTAATTTATACACATTTCTATTTTGACTGCTTTGTGACTATTCAAAGTTTCTGGAAAATAATTTTAAATAAAAACAAAAGGTTTTTTCTTTGCATATTTTTAGCTAAATATTAAACTACCGCCTTGTTGTAACTGTTTAAGAAAAATGTATGTCTCTCTTTAAAAAGAACTATTTTTCCCCATTTAAATTTTTGTGATATATCTCTTAGGCCACTGTTAAACAATGGCAGCGTTGGATAGCATTCTTATCTTGTACTGATTTTGAACAAAATGCCTGTGTTTTTACATTATCATGTTTATTATTGATTTAAAACAGATCTTTTACAGTGTTAAAGAATTACCTAAAAGCTTTTACAAAGAAATGTTGGATTTCATGAAGATTTCTCTCAGCATTTACTAAGATAATCCTGTGAATTTCCTCCTTTGATTTATTTATATAAAATAGTATATTTAGAAATGGTAATAACATTTTAAAAAGCTTGAAAATCTATGAGTGCTTAATATGAGCTAGACATTGGGGTAAGTGCTAACTCACTAATATTAAATCTTTCTGGCATTTCTGGAACAATGTTAATTACGTTCTATTTTAATATATGGTTTTATTATATATTTATTCTATTTAGGAGTATTTTCATTTCAACAATGAGTAGGAAGTTAGATATTGAATATTTTTCTCAAAAGTGATTCAGAATTAGAAACATTTGTTCAAATATTGACCTTAAAAATGCTTTTTACATGTTGATCATTGCCTTAATATTCTCTTTCCCAATGACTGTTTTCATACATTATCTGTATTTCAGACTCAAATTATATTTAACTGAGGAAATATGTTACACAGGAGAATGTGATGTGGCGAGCATGCCTGGGTGGTGTTAGCCGGAGACAAGGGGCCTTTTGGAGAAGAATATCTAAGGAAATCAAGGCTTACCAGTTCAACTCAACTATATGCCTTCAGGTTGTTCCCATACCCCAACCCCAATGGCCTAAAATCTTTTATATTTAAAAGGTTAAAATAAACACTACATCAAAATCCTGGAATTTTTAAATCTTTACTTCCATTAATTTTCTCACTTCAGTGTTTTATCATATCATCTATGGCATCATTGGAGAGGCTCCTGTTAACAGTGGTGGCAGCATATTAAAAAAAAAAACAAAACACTTAGGCTGAGGCGGGCGGATCCTTTGAGATCAGGAGTTCGAGACCAGTCTGAGCAAGAGCGAGACCCCATCTCTACTAAAATAGAAAGGAATTAGCTGGATAACTAAATATATATATATATATACATATATATATATATATATATATATACATATATATAAATAAAAGAAATTAGCCGGGCATGGTGGCGCACGCTTATAGTCCCAGCTACTTGGGAGGCTGCGGCAGAAGGATTGCTTGAGCCCAGGAGTTTGAGGTTGCTGTGAGCTAGCATGACACCACAGCACTCACTCTAGCCCGGGCAACAAAGCCGAAACTCTGCCTCAAAAAAAAAAAAAAAAAAAAAAAAACACTGAAGTGGAAGTGCTGGCATCTGTGTCAGCACTAACCCAGCAGTGGAAGTGTATCCTCATTGTCCTCATATGCCCCTGGGACAGGGAGAGGGGTGACTGCACTTAGCCTCAGACATTGTTCACTGGGGAAGCCAGTGCCTTTGATGGACATTACTAGTACGTTTATCACATTTTACCTTGGCAGACAATGAAGCACTTATAAGCATAAATAACTTGAAAAAGTAAGGAAGAACTGGCGATAGACAAAATAATGAGCTTGCATGGAACTGTAAGGAAGCCTTTAAATATCTGACTCCCTGAAATATTTGAGAGTAGGAGGAGATACAGCTGCATGAGTGCTCTTGTGTGGCTGTCATGCTTCTCTTATTATCCCTGGGATTCTGTGTTCTGAGAAAAGAAGGTTACAGGATGAAACTACTGGACTTTGGCTTGGATCCCTGCCCTATCAACAAAAGACCAAAAAAGGGTATATTTAATAGAAAGAGATTTGGGTGGTACAATTATAAATGTTAAAAATTGCCTTTAAAACATAAAGTAAATACTATACACATGTGTGTATGTACCAGCATACACGCTTAGCTACAATTTCAAAGTATTTATAGTATTTAGAATTGAAGAAAAATGACGGTACGAAATATCCTGTCGGAGGTCTACTAAATAGCTAAAATTCCCCTTTTTTCATGATATTTAGAAGTAAATATTCATAGTAAGGAAAGAATTTAAAGCAGATTGAATGTAATGAATACAGGTTTCCTTTAGGCATTGTTGCATAATCTCAGTTGTAGAGAAGGAACATAAATAACAAAGACAAGTTTAGGTTTTCTCTCTGAATTTTAAAAACTAAAAAATCTTCTCAGTGCCTCATTTGGATAATATGAAGGAGCTGAACCTCTAAAATTATTTGATTCAATGATTTTAAAAGATATAAGAATGAGTTAAAATATGGCAAGATGGCAATTTCTGAATAAAATAGAAAGATGGATGGTAGGTAGATGGGTAGGTAGGTGGGTATGTATGTGGGTAGGAAGAGAGAGAGAGACAGCAAAGTCGTGCGGCATTTGGTTGGCATTGCTTTAAATACATCGTAAGAATGTGAAATACTAGAAATGATAAACATCCAAGTAGCAACTGTATGAATCTTTCTAAATGCAAAGTGTAGAAGAAAAACTTGAAAAGAAGCCTCCGACTGTGGGAAGGCTCAAGAAGATGTACAATCAGGAGACGTAAGACATCATTCTAATTCTGCTAATTAGAAGGGATCTTGGCTTTGCTGTCATATTGTGTGTGCATACACACAATAGGAGCAAATTAATTAACCTCCTAAACCTCCGTTTTCTAATCCAACTAATGGGGATAATAACTTCAGGATTTTTGTGGGAATTAATTTGGATAATGCAAGGAAAACCTTAGACAAAGGCATTATGAAACATAATAAATAATAAAGTATAGCTAATGAAAAAAACAAAGAAAGTGAATTATAACAGATACCTTTTCTTTTATCCTTTCTCACTATAGCCTTTATTTTATAAAATTAAGGGATCAAACTAAGACTCTTAGAATACTAAGTGAAGTTCCTTCTCATAATTAAAATATTATTTTATTTAAATTTTTTAATCAAAAGACTATTGTGTGTATATATGGGTGTATATGTGCGTGTGTGTGTGTGTGTGTGTGTGTGTGTGTGTGTGTGTGTGTATCTCTTTCAAGCAAGCGAAGGACAGTGAGAAAAAAAGTGTGGCTTTTGGAGGTTTTTGGAAAGAAACCTGCATAAAATGCTGAGCAAATATCGTTTGCTCTATTGAGTCACATATACCAATGTTTGTGATTGTGATAGGGTTTATTTTCACTCTGCTTTTGCAAGTTAAAATTTATAAATGAAAGTTGGACCAGACCAAACAATGTGTTAATAATGATGTCTGTGACATAAAGATTTTATCGTTTTGTTTTTGTTTACAAATGCACCGAGATGATATATCATACAGTCTTTTAACTGGAAACTATCTTAGCAACTTTTTTCAATCCAACTGTCTATCCTGTAATTTTCTATTTAAAGTGTTTTCACAAACATTCCTTACCCTCTAATGGCCAGGCATTTAGAAGTGATGAATGTACTAAGTAGATTATATAAGAAAGAATAGCATTGTCTATAAGCTAAATAGAGGAAAAATATTTTCAAAAGAAGGCTTTATTGCTAGAATGAGGATCACTAAAATCCACAGTTCAGTAAATGTATAGTTTTGTCATTTTTTTAATAGCAGCTTTATCTTGGGATTTCTGAAAAATGATACATATTAAACATAAGCTGGGATTTTCAATATCCAATTAACTTTAAATACAAGTTGGCCCATTAAAAACGTAGGCTATTTAGCCTAGCTTTAAAGATATCCTATTTTTTAGTATAGTATTAAAGGATTCTGCTGTTTCTTAGTCAAAGATGACACTTACTTGACAGTGTCATTATCTGTACATGAATGTGACTATTAAGTCTGAATCATCTCAAACTTTTCTGCTGCTTATGTGTAGAATATTTTGTGCGGCTATTCTATTAGAGATGTGTACATTGAGAGAATCTGAAAAAACACAAAGAAAGAAGTTGTTTGACTTATTGCCTATCTGGTGCTCAAGTATTATAGAAACCATTCATTTTAATTCAGTACATTTCAACTTAGTTCAATTTGATTCGAGTTGAGTCTATTCAACTTGATTTATTCAACAAATATTTCTATGAAGGTACCCTAAAACCCCAAAAAGTATCTTGGTTTTCAAGTGTTCCAGTTAAATACTGCTAGGACTAGGAGAAAGGGTTTAGCTCAAGTCCAACACAATTTGAGAAGACCTCTTAGAATAAATAGGTGGCATTTTATTGCGGTCTCAAGAAAGGATGGTGCCGATAAAGACAAATTTGGAGATGGATCTTTATTGGTAAATAGTCAGTTAAAATAAAGCCCTGATGCTAGAGAGAGATGGGGAGTTCAGAAATGGAACTTACGCTTGCAGATAAGAAAGGAGAAGTGGGCCTGTGGAGAGAAAATGTGTGAGACCCTGATTTTGATGGGCCACGTGCCAGACAAGTAGTTATATTTAGTGCAGGATACCATAGAGAAATGAGGAAGGACATGGAATGGTTATGCTCAAAGAAAATAATGTTAGAGATATAGCAATGATTAAGTATGAAGCGTCTACGAAATGGTAAATAAACTAAAAGCACTGACATCAGCACAGGCAAGAAGACTAAGGGTCTGGAATCTTAGATGCCTTTTGCACACTGGGTCTCTGAAGTATATTTGCTTCCAAGTATTCATTCATGCTGCTGCTCCATTTGGCCAAACCTATAGTCAAACGGTCTTTCAAATGCCAATATTTTCCACCTGTTCGATATTTTCTCCTGTCATTGCTGCCCTGTGTGGCACATAGTTACACATGAGGCATTCAATAAATATTTTTGATTATGTAACTCAAATTATTCTTTCTCAAAATGTTTCAGCATCTACAGCCTATGCTGTTGTTTCCAATGCATCTTTATTGTTTTTCATGTGCTTTTTCTACATCTCAGAAAGCCGTACAAATTTAAGATGGTATTATGGACTGAATTATGTCCTTCCCAAAACTCATGTGTTGAATCCCTAACCCCTAATATGATAATATTTGGAGATGGAGACTTCTGGAGATTTAAGTGAGATCATGAAGTAGGGGTTCTTATGATGGGATTCATGCCCCTAAAAGAAACCAGAGATCTCGCTGTCTCTCTCTCTCTCTCTTTCTGTCTGTCTGTCTCTGTCTGTGTCTTTGTCTCTCCCTACATATATGAGGATACAGGAAGAAGACAGCCTCCTGGAAGCCAGAGGGCCCTCCCCAGAGCCCAACCATACCGGCACCCTGATCACAGACTTCCTGTCCTCCGGAATTGTGAAAAATAAATATCTGTTGTTTCACTTGCTCAGTCCATAGTATTTTATTACAGGAGTCTGTGCTAAGACAGGTGGAGATTATATCTCCTACCTCTGTCTGTCTATTGCCCTTCCTTTCCAAGTCTTTACAGAGTTCTGGACAGGTAAAGTATTATATGTTAGGGCAATTAGCCCACAGAAAAATCTATACCACACTGGAAAATACTTTTCAGAGATTGGCTTAAATTAATAATATGATACAGACACTTTAAATAAAAGTTTGAAGGATGAAA
Source organism: Indri indri (assembly GCA_004363605.1). Taxonomy (NCBI): domain Eukaryota; kingdom Metazoa; phylum Chordata; class Mammalia; order Primates; family Indriidae; genus Indri; species Indri indri. The sequence continues at coordinate 21,059 of RJWJ010012367.1, forward strand.
AATCAAAACAAATTAACTATAACCTTACTATTTAGGATATCAGTGCAAATAGCTGTTTTAATGAATTTTCATTGCTGAATAGTAAGTATTTCATGACATAAATATTTAATATTTATTTATTCATTCCAGTGGTGGACCTTCAATTTTTTTCTAGTATTTTTGCTATTATTAATAGTGCTGGTGTAAGGAATCTTAAACATTTCTTCAGAATATATGTGAAGTTTTTCTTCAAGTATGTTTTTAAAAATAAAATGGCTGGACCTTTAAATAAGGATCTTCAACTTTATTAGGTAACATCACTTTTTCCCCCTATTGTGGTTTTGCCAATTTACACTGCCTCAAACAGTGAATAGGTACTCTAGTTGCTCATATCAACACTTGTATTATTGGACGCATTTTTAAAACTGCTGAGTGTAAAATAATATTTCATTGTGGTTTTAATTCACAATTCCCTAATTAATGAGTTGACAATTATACTTTAATGCCACTTAGTTTTTTTCTTCTGTCAATTGTTTCCTCAAATACTTTGCACATTGTTTTAAGAGTATTATTTGGATTGTTATTAAAGCTTTAAGAGAATTATTTTTATATTTTGGGTTCAATTTCTTTTTCAACCATATGTGTTCTGAATACCTGATTCCAAATCATGGATTGCCTTTTCACACTGTTTTTGGTATATTTGGATGCCCAATTTTATCCATTTTAAGTGGTAGGATTTGTGAAATTTTGTGGTTCATATTTTTTTGTGTGTGTTTTAACACAAGCTCCCTAAAATCATAAAGGTAATCCCTTCACCTATCATCTACAAACATTAGAATTTTATCTAGTGTGCTGGATTATTTGCTATTAACTTGTTATCACTGTCTCTTCCTTCTAATGTCTCTTTGGCAACCAGAAACTGCATTTGCCAGATTCCCCTTTCCTACACGAATGCAGAACACTTGGCTAGTATGTGAGATTTAGAAAGATCTCTAAGTAAGTGGCTGAGAACCATTTTGCTTTGACAATTGTTAGGAACTTTTTCAGAGATTCCTGAGAGTTGTTGCTGTTCCTGGAGGAGCTTTGGAGAACTACAGGCTTTAATGCTTCAGGCAGAGGCCTCCAATGTCTGCTTTCTGGACCTTCAAGTTGTTGCTTCCCTAACCACCTCTGGCACATTCCATGACTTTCACTCTTCTTTCTTTTCCATCATTTCTCCAAGGCATAATTAAATGCTTCATTACCATAAAAGTTAGAGTACCTCTTTGATGTGTCTAGATCTGAAATCCTAATTTATGCATTCTGCTTGGGATTCACTGGGTTTCCTAAAACTGAGTATTACTGTCTTTTATCTCTCCTGGAAAATTCTCAACCATTACCTTCCCAAATATTAACTCCATGCCTTTCTCTCTCTTCCTTTAAATTTTTAATTAGTTTTAGTCAGAATTTATTATTTTTTTTCAATAATTTTCTCTTTACCTTTTACTATGGAAAGTTTCATTAGGGCTATCTTCCAGTTCATTATTTTTCTTCAGTTTTGTTTTATTGGCTATTAACTCCATCCATAATTAAACAACAACAACAACAACAAAATCACATACTGGAGTGCAGCACACATGTAGACCAATGAATAAAGCGTATAAGTTAACTTGAGGAACCTAAATACTACTCAGATTAAAAAAAAAAAAGCACATTACTATAAGCTCCACAGCACCCTAGAACCCATCCCTCAGGGCTCCTCCTCTAAGGATGACAACTCTCTTAAAGTTTAAGAGAGTTGTCATTTGTCATGGTCACAGTTTAGTTTTGTAGGCTTCTGAACTTTATAAATTAAATCACAATGCCTGTGTTGTTTAGTGTCTGGCTTCTTTTGTTTATGCATTTTTTAAGAAAAATAGAGAAAAAAATTATTATTCTTTTCTACTATTGATGACCATCTGGGTTATTTCTAGTTTGGGGCTATTGCAAATAACATTGTTTAGAATATTCCTGAACATGTGTTTGCTGAATAAATCTACACGTCCAGCTTTCTTGAAATTTCTTTCATATTTATTTATTTATTTATTTGTATCTGGTCATCATTGCATCTAAAATACACTTTTAATTCTTATCCAACTATAAAATATTATGTATCTAGATTATTTACATGGAAAGGATTAGTCAGCCATGTGGTTTTGATACTCCTAGAAATAGAAGTTGTCCCGGAAGTCTTTTATAAAAGGATATCTTAGCGTTCCTTTGGCCATGAACACTTTGAGTATCTGATGACAATGATGTACATTCTCCCTTAAAAAATGCACAGTCATTCAGCAACACTTACTTAGTTTCCCACTAATACATAAGGATGTAATTCTGCACACCATTTCAGGAAGTTTATAGATAATCTGAAGTTCAGTCATGGACTGAATAGATATTCTTCCCCTCCATCTGTAGGTGATTAATTCATCCCATCTTTCTTGTGCTGGTCTATAGTAAAGACTTTCAGTTTGAATTGGTCTAATCAACACTAGCAACTTCCACCCTTCAAATACACTGAACTTACATCTACATAGCATAAAATATGCTTTCTGTTTTATATATTATATAAAATATTATATATTATATATACATATATATTTTATTGCTCTCATCTACAAATGTAAAATGTGTATTTTTAATATTAAGTCCACCTTACAATTGAGGGAGCTGAGGCTCATCCAGGTTTAAGGATGGTCATGGAATCTTACAGTTAATGATTATGCCAGTGCTTCTTTCTTTCTAGCTTTAGATCCACAGAATTAAAACATAGGAATCTGCCATCACTTTCACAACCTAAATGAGGAAAGACATCTTTCTGGAAGAAATAACAATAATTGTCTGCATATGATTATCTATCTCCAAATGATTAATATAAGTAATATGATACATCCTGGTGGACATCTGTGTAAGAAACTACTTTCATGATAGAGGGGAGTAGTGTTTAATATGGTGTTTGTTGCCACTGATTTTCTTTTCCCTGGGAACACATCAAGGTCAGGCAATGGAATATATAGATATAGATACACACATATATATTCATAAATATATGCACACATTTAACCTATATAAAATATACTTAATTTTATGACTATATATTCATATATAAATCAAACACATAAGATAAGGAAATATGGAAATATGAGTAAAGTTTAGAAGTACCTGAATCTTATCCTGCCCCCTGTCAGTGATATTTGGAAATGGAGCTAAATGCAAAGAAAAATAAAGGAATGAATAACTGTATTGCTAGTTCTGCTATGTTAAATGACTCTAGATATGGAGCTATGGTAAACCTAACATATTACTTATCTACTGCTGGATAACAAATTCCCATAAAACTTAGAGACTTAAAACAAGAAACATTCATTATCTCACAATTTCTGTGGGTCAGGAATCTGACATGACTCAGCTGGGTGCTTCTGGCTCAAGGTCTCTTACGAAGTTCTAGTTAAGATGTTGGCCGGGATATTTTCCTCTGGAGGCTCATCAAATAAGCATCTGCTTCTAAGTTCACTTAGGAGTCTTTTGACAGGATTTAGTTTTTCCCTGGTTATCTCACTGAAAGACTATGTTTCTCCTTGGCTGTTTGCTGAAGGCTTTCCTCAGTTCCTTACCACATGGAATATATGGAACATTCATAGAGCAACTCACAATGTGGCAGCTGGTTTCCCCAAAGGAAGCGAGACATCACATCTAAAGTGGAAGCCACAGTCTTTTTTCCAAGCCAATTTCATAAGTGACATTTCATCACTTTTGCAGTATTACATTTGTTAGAAGTAAGTCACTAGGTCCAACCCATGCTCAAAACGGAGAGATTACAGAAAGGCATAAATGCCAGGAAGCAGGGATCACTGGGCACCATCTCAGAGGCTACCTGTAATACCTGGGTTGGACCAGGAAGCTTACTCTTGGACATAATCATGGCTTTTATTCTCCCTGAATTTCAGTCTAAGTTTTGGGTTCCATATATTTTGGTTGGCCACAGGTTACAGGAAATCACAGCAATAATGGTAGTCTCTAGACCAAACTGAGCTAGCTCCGTGGAGAAAGAATTTCAAATTTTTTTTTTTTTTTTGAGGTAGAGAACACCTGTACGTCTTTTAATACAGTGATTCTTCCTACTAGCAGATGTGGTCCATTTAATACAATTAGTTGGACTCAATTACTCCTTCTTTAGTGTGGAGAAGGCCTGAAGAAAATTGGAGAAAAGGAACAAATGCATCGTAAGCAGTCCTTCTTGTATGACTTAGCATTTCCAAACAGAAATTCTGTGAAGCATCACACTAACATAAGTGGATAAGGTGGGGAGGAAGATTGAATTGTTGCCTATATTTTAATAAATATAGAAACTTATCATTTAATATATCTCACCAGGCTTAAACTAGCTGAGTATTTACACCTCTATCTTACCCTTTGTGGAAAAAGTATTACCATATTTATATTGAGCTTTAGGGCAAGACTTTCACATTAGTGGATACAAGTGTCTCAAAGAACTTTAAACTGGAAAGCAAGATGAAATCAGGATTTTTAAAAGAAAAAAAGGACATAAAGAGTTACAGTAGACATTACCATAACTCTTAAACCTGCCAAAATATGGGATTCCCAGAATGTTAATATCTTCCAACATTTTAGTGGCATAAGCATCACCCATCCTCTGTTTAATTCTCCCACTCCCAGACATTCTGACATAAATGGCTTGGAGTTCAAGCTGGGCATTGACATCCTTAAAAGCTCCGTATGTAATTCTAATGTGGAGTAAAGCTTAGAATCCATTGCTTTCAGATTAGTCTGGGCCTCTACAACCCAGCTGCATCACCAGGTGATTAGCCAAGGCAGGGAGCTCTCTTCAAAGAGTGGCAGGTGTGTATATATGCACATGTGTGTTTCGCTCAGCTTCAGATAAATTACCCCATTTGTTTTTAAAAATTCACTACCTAATTTGAATACTCTTGGATATTTATATTTCAATAGGCAGAAGAGGGAGCAGTTATCTACAACATAATCTTCCCTTTTCTATAAAACACTGAATTAATAAACTCTTTTCATCTACCACTGACTACTACATTCTCACCCACATGGGAAGCTGGGTCATCTCTTTTAGCCACCAGAACTTGACACAGAACTCACAATCAATGGCACCAAAGAGTATAAAGAAGGTACATCTTTCTGCTTAATAAAGAGCACCTGTAACTATATCCATTTGTTTGCCTCAATATTTTTCAACCTAAAGCTATATGTAGTGATGAAACTCCAGCTGACATCTAGTATCTCAGCAATAATTACTACTGGATTTTTATGCTTATTAATTCACACAGCTCCATTAGTTAAAAGTTAAGTGAAGAGCTTTTTGATTTTACTATTTTTAATTTCTGAAAGCTATTCTTCATCTCTTTAGGTGAATTAAAGATCTTTTTATTAAAAGTCTACTTCACATCACGAAAAATGTTAAATATTATCAAGAAACTGATGTTCAACATCTGTGTGCACAGATATTATTGCCTCGGAATATCTGTGTACCACATCTCCCTACATACCTGTAAACAGAGGACACAGGTGCATTCATTTCCAGTATCTGTCACTCGATTTGTAGTAATGACAGTGTATCCAAGTACAAAACAACATAAAAAAATGTACTCTTGTTTTCAGTGGTTCTGGATGAAGAATAAAATTTAGCTTTTTGACTTCTCTAGTTATTCTAAACTTTAGTTGATTTGTACTGTATTAATCAGAGGCTGACCCAAGGAGCAAATGGAAGATTAAATTGCACCAGGATGTGATCGAATTATGGATGAGGACATGTATTTTATAGTAAAAGCTACTAAAATAGTTAATAAGTATGTGGCATAGTTTCTTTCTCCAGAGACTTTTGCAAACTGAATAGGGTACTCCTTACTTTCCTCATACCAATTTCTGTTTGATAAGCTTTAATATGTAGAGTTCATTAGACACAATGGTTGCAAAAGTATATGGCTGGTGGAGATGCAGCCCTTTAATAGAATTTTTTTTTTCTTTGCTGGCTTTCCATATTGCCTCAGAGACTTTAAGATATTTTGTTCCTTCAAATTGAATTTTATAGCACTTTCTAGTTCTTTGCCCATGACATTTTACTGAAGATGGCCCCTTGCTGTGTTGTCACTGAAAACATGAGTTGTCTTCATATTGCTTCAGCTGTTAGATGCCCATTGTTAGAGTTGGCTCTCATCTCCCCATAAGACAGAGCCTCTGTCTCCCTCTCAGGATCCTCTGTGCTCCCACAGCATCATGTCTCATTCCCTTCTATAGATAGCATTTGGCCGTTAATGAGTATGTGGTGAGAAGAATTTCAACCACTGTGGTCTTTGCCCCCTTGTTTTTGAGCTTGTGAATATGTATGCTACATGCAAAAGGACTTTTCAGACATGATTAAAGTTACAGTCATTAAGATCTGGAAATTATTCTCACTTTTCTGGCTGGGCCTAATCTAATCACATGAGTACTTAAAAGCAGAAAACATTTTCTGGAGTCAGAGTATTTCAGCAAAAAGGAAACTGGAGAGAATAAAGCCTGAAAAGGACTTGATGCACCATTCCTGGTTTAAGGATGCAGGAGGCAACAGAACAGGGCATATATGTTGTCCAAGGAGCTGAGATGTCTTTCAGCTCACAGCCAGCAAGGAAATAAGGACTTTAGCCCTGAAATCACAAGGAACTAAATTTTGTCAATACTCCGAGTGATCTTGAAAGTGGACTCTTCTACAGAGCCTCCAGATAAGAGCACAAGGCAGCCAAAATCTTGACTTTGATTCCATGACAGACTCTAAGCAGAGTACCCAGTGAAGCCCACTTGGACTTCTGATATTCAGAATTGTTAGAAACTAAATGTGTGTTGTTTTAAGTTGCTAAGATTGTGCTAATTTGTTAGGGCAAAACCAGAAAACTAATATATTAGTAGATGATGTGTGACTTTATGTGGATCCCAGTAAAGCAGTAATCTTACACTTATGATCTTGTGACATTAATTACATTTCTCCTATATACACTGCCAACTCTATGTTATCACTAATGCTTTCTTAGAAAACGCTTTTATTATTGCTGTGTTTTAATGCTCAATATCTATTTACTGAATGAGATCCAGATCCAAGCCTTTCACTTGATTTCTGTGGTCAGGATATTTCTCTGTTTTGTGAGTATGATAGGCTTCCTGCTGAGTTATGTAAAACAGGAAGAGAAATTAATAAACAAAGATAGAAAATGTAGATCAGCACCAAGGAAAGCAGAGAGAAGGGGAGAACCCAGGTTCCAGGTGACATTGTTTGAGCAGATGGATGCAGCCACGCCAACATCTAGATTCTTGGGAGATATGAACCAAAAATTGGTCTTTTATTTTCAAGATCATTTGCATTAGCTTTCCTGTCACATAGAACACCAACTTTTAATTGATACATAAATATCTCTGAAATTTGTTTATAAGTAGTACTAACTAAACTAAATGTCAATCATTAAACCATCCTTACACCAAATATTACTTTAGTCACAGCTGTATTGATTCTGGAAAAGGTTTCCAAGGAACATTTTGGATACTCATTCACTAGTAACAAAGTTTAACCCAGTCAGAGAAAAATACTAAGGGGTATATTATAGTGTAATATTCTATCCCCAAAAAGGAATGGAATGGGTGGTCAAATATATGCATATTTATGTATCGATTCATTGCAGTGGAATAAATAAATTGTTGTTGGTTAACATATCAAGTAACTGTCAGTTCCTTTTCTAAAGCTTCTTAGGTTCCTTGTTCTTTATTTTTAATATATAGTGGAATATATTTTAGTCTTTTCCATCCTTAACAAATGGGAGTTTTAAACATTTAAATAAAGTCAATTTATTTTGCTGATACTGTTAAGCATTTTCTATAAATCTGGACAGATGCTCTTATATGAAAGGATCCATTTCTTTTAGGCATAGTTTCTTTTCCCTTCTGAATTCTACTAGTCTGCCAATGATTCTTTGTTTAAAACATCACAGCTCATGACCATAGCAATGGCTGTCACAGATGAAGGTCTGCAACCAATTGGATTTCACTAAACCATGGCTTTAATAACTCAGTTTAATCTTTTGAGGCAGTAATTCTTTTGAATATGTTGATAATGTCATCTAGCATTTTTGAATTGTAGAGCTAGAAAATATTACACGAGTTAATTTTCCTCCCCCTGCTTTTAGAAACGTAAAATTCTAAGCCATCTAGAGGAGATTCTATTTTCCTTTGAAATATTTTAAAGACCTAGGTCTCAAAACTTTGATTTATATATATTTAAGTATTCTTGACTCATGGTAATCAAGAAGTTATTTTATATATCCCACCGAAATCTCTTCCAGGACTTCTTCTATTTCTGATATTCTGGAATTAAAAATAAACAAATCAAAACACGCATTTGCTTCAGGTCACCATTCAGAACTTTATCGCGTTTCTCTCCTTTTTATATTTCTGAGGGTAAAACCATATTTTTTAATTCTTATGAATTTGTCATGTTGGTTTTACAGAAGTTTAATATCGATGTGTCAGAAACAAATATGTTTGAGAGTTTAGATTCTGTCTATAAGACGTATAATTATTTTTATAGATAAAAATAAATCATTTTATTATAGTGCCATGATGTCTAAAAAGAAAGTTTTAGTCACATGAGAGTACATAGATCTCTCCCACTTATTGTCTGACAGGTATTATTATCATTACTATTTTATTTTTTTAATATACAAAGATAGTAAGAAATAAAACAGCAGAAGCAATAGATAAATTAAGAAAGATTTAAGATGCTTAGAAGTGAATTTAAGAGTTCATCCAATCTAACCATTTACTCATGTAAGGAATTAGTCCTGAGGAGGAAACTTTAGCATTTATTTTATTCTGATCAAGGAGAAAATAGTTTATGAAAAAATGGGGTGGGGCTGAATAGAGACATCTTGTTTTATTTTAGTTTTCATCATTTGAAAGAAAGAAATAGAACCCTTTTTTAAAAATGTATGACTCCAGGTGATACAGTAGTTCTGACTGGAGAGGTCTGTTCCCTTCCCACGTTTCTGTTACCTTTGCCTCTTTCTAGAATTCATTAACAGGCAAAAGAGGATGACTCTACAGAGAAAATTATATCCTTCAAATCTCTCAAGATTGATTTACTAAAGTGCACATACTTAATATTTTGCTGAGTAATAGAAAATACAATAAAGAGTTCTCTTCTATTGAATATTATGAATTCCCTTTCGCCATTTGCCCTTATTACTTCACAATGGCACCATATGGCTGATTAATTTATTTTGTAGCCAATCTGACTTCTCTTTCCACCATAGTTTCTCCCATTTCTTACTGCTGGTAAGCCGGTTCTTATACACTTTATTTTTTTTTTTAATTCAGAAGGGTACTGCCTCCAATTTACCTGTCTGAATGTTAATCTCTTTTATTTTGCAATTTGTCAGGACTATCTAGCCCTGGATTATGTGTCATAAGAGATCAGGACGTGAACATCAATGGCACAATGAAGAACTGGTAGGATAGAAATTTCCCTTAGTTGAGCAAACCCAAAAATATACTTTGGGCTGGTGGGCAGAGATTTAGCATGACAAAAGTCACTATTATTATTATTATTAATTATTATTATGTTACTTTTGCTATTGTCATTGTTTTGGTTATGTTTATTATGTTTGATAATTTAAAGGACATAATCCTTATTTAATATCACCGACTGGATTTTAGCACTACAGAACAGTGAAGGGGAAGGATGACACAACTATTCTCCTGCACATGTGGAAAACATAATTCAGAGAGTTTAACAAATGACTACTTTAGAAATTGGTGTTCTGTATGGATAAGTTAAACAAGGAAGTATGCTAAAGTTAGTTACATGCCTAGGAATCTGGAGAAAGCCAACCTCTTTCAGAGCATATTATTAAGAGTGAAGTACAGTAATCTCTCAGGAAAAGATACTTTCATCATTTATGAGGCAAAGCAAAGAGTAAATGAGGATAATACACTGGCAGTGGGAGCAAAATTGTTAGATAAGACTTGTATATCCAGGACACAGGCCAGTTCCAGAATTCAGCCTAGTACAGAAATAGGCATAGAGTTGGTGGTATATATTTACTTTAGGCATTTACTTAAGTAAGCCAGGTCTGCCAGTAGAAGAGTATGGGTAAGAAATTGGAGTTGATCCTAACTATGCCGTTGAAGGCAGATATTTATCTAATTTCTGTGAGGTGATGAACTTCTTTTCCTATGTTGCTGATATGACTGTAATTTGAAAAGATATCAGAGGTCTTTGCGAAATTGAGATGGATTATATCTCTCTGTTTTTTTTTTTTTTTCTGTCAATTGTTCATTGCTTGATCTCATAGGATGCTGACATGGATTACTGAACTTCAGCTGAATCAACAGAAGATTCTTAAACTTTAGTGTACATCAGAATCACTGGGAGGGTTTGTAAAAACACATATTGCTAGGCTCCACTTCAGGAATTTCTAATTTAGCAGGTGGAGCCTGAAAATTTGCATGTCTAACAGTTCCTAAGTAACACTGATGCTGCTGATCTGAGGCTACATTTTGAGGACCATTGACCACCAGCATTAAGTCAATTGAATTTAAGTTATATGAAGCCAGTACCTCCATGCAAAAGCAATGGTGTTTATATTCATTAGGTACTTTCGAATGCTGTAGTATGCAAAGCAAGTGGGGCATATCTGTATTTTTTATTGAAACCAGCTTTCCTGGAAGGGGTCTTCTAGCCAGACACCAAAGATACTCACTGGGAAATATATGACAAAAGATTAAACTCTAACAAATGAAAAACTACATTTTCCAATTATTTCATGGCTCAGCTGTTGACAACTTATTTGCTAATGCTTAATGATTCAATATTTGAAATATTAATAAGATTCATAATTTTCCAAAGAGAAATGGTGATTATTCAGAGGCATCACAGTAATGAATAATATCCTGTAGAAGCCAATTATATAATAAGTCAAAGGACGTTGACCATCTTTATATCGGAACATAGATTTCATGTCCCTTGAACTATCTTACCTAATTATCATTTTTCTCATCTGGGCATTTGATAAGAACTAAGAAGTACATAATTGGAGATTAAGTTCTGTCAAGGACCTGAAGAACTGATTTTCTGAATTGCTGATTAATGGTGAAACACTCTATTTTAAAAACTGCTAGTATGGTTGTCTCTCACCAACCTAAGAAGTATATCTAGTATTCTTATTATACTAACAGAATTCAGAAATATTATGTGATAATATAATTTTTAAAATTTGCATGCATTCTCATGTTCTGTAAAGATGGAGCAAATTAATAAAAATGATTTTTCCTAGACTGGTAGCAACTTGCATCTATAATTCTATGACTGTACTTAGCACACTTTAAAAAAATTTCTGTTACATGGTTCTCCCCAACTAGATTCTGAAGAGATGGAACTTCTATTTTTCATATTATGTTCTCTGGTGCATGGCTTCTAGTCGAGATTCAATAAGTATTTGTTGAATTGCTGACAAGAAAGCTTCACTCAAGCTGTATAAATGAACCTTGGAAGATGGGATTTTAATTTTCATAGTTATCAGTTCATTCCATCTCTGAGTATGTGCTGAAACTGTAAAACAAAATGATCCATTACCATAAGGCAGTCACATTTCTTTGTAGTCACTCTACGTTTGATTTCTCAGTCTGACTTTCCAGCTGTGATTTTGCACGCAGCCTTCCAGTGGAAATACATTGGTTAAATACGGCCTTTCAGACACACAAGCTGTATGATTTCAGGTCATATGACAGATTTAGAAAGCATTAATTATTCTTTTCTAATTGCTGAGGATTAATATCTAGGTGGCTAAGTTTAGAAAAAGTATGCTGAATGAGAGGCAACCTCCTGAAATAAGAGTGTGCAGCTCTCAGTGGGGACTGCCTGACACATCTCACAACAACTGCATCATCAGCCATAATCACATCACCCAGATGATTTTAATGATGCCAAACTTTAAGTCAGGCAAAAGGAGCTGCACACAGCATGCCTCTGGAAATTGCTGTCTTTTTAATCAAAAGAAATTATAACTCCATAGAGACTTTTATCTCTGGAATTAAATGTGCTGCTGAAGTTTTATGTCTCTGTGATACTACAAAGGAATAATCTTTCTATCTTATTGATAGATTTGCAAAAGCCAAGTTCAAATCACAAGTACAAAACGATCCAGCCTCAAATACATTGTGTGCCCTCTTTAAGTCATATCCCTTTAAATTTAATTAACCAAACTACTCATAAAAGGCCAAAATAACTCACATAATTAGACATCTGCTTATCTCTCCAGTCACATATTTTATTAATCTTCTCTTTGATTATGCATCTGAAGTCACATTGGCCTTCTCTTTTCTTTAACATACTACCTATAGGAATTTCTTAGTGCCCGATTGCTTGCTGGGAAAGCTTGTTTCTTCTTCCTGGACCATCACAAATCCGCTCATGGCTCACACCTCTTGTCATTCATTTCTCAGCTCAAATGTTATTCCTTTGCTTATTTATGTATCTAACATCCAAAGTCTCTCCCATTCATTTCCAATCCTCTGTATCAGGTATCTATTGATGTGTAACAGATCATCCTAAAATTTTGAGGAGTAAACAAGCAATATTTATTATTGTGACAAGTCTATGGGTCATGTGAGTAATTCTGCTCATCTAGGGCAGGCAGCTGATCTTGGCTGGGTTCTTTCCTGTATCATCTGGTGAGCTGGATGGAGAGTTGGCTACTTATTCTAGGATAAGTTCACTCACATATCTGGTGATTAGCTGGTTGTTGTGTGGGGTAAAGCTGGTGTCTGGGCCATATGTTTCTCATTTAGCTAGCAGGTTAGTCCAGGCTAGTTCCAAAAGAGCTACTGGAAGCATGTGAGAGCTTTTGAGAATCAGCCACAGAACTGGCACACTGTTTTCCTGCCACATTCTTATACAAAACAAATCTCAAAGCCAACCCAGAGTCAAAATTTAAACAAAGCAACCATATCTATTGATGAAAAGAATTTCAAAGTCATATTGCTAAAAGCAGTGATACAGAGAGCTGGAGAATTGGGACAAGTTTTGCATAAAATCCACCACGCCACCTTATCTATTTTCCTCATAACATTTATCACCCCCTGGAGTTACTGCTTTTGTCTTTTAACTTGTTAATTATCTGGTTTCTCCTCACATAAATTTGAACTCCATGAAAAAAGGAATCTTATCTGACTTCTTATATCCCCTGTATCCACAGGGTGTAAAATATATTTTGGTAGGTCCTTATTAAAATTTGTAATGATAGAATAGGTGAATGAGCTGACTAGCACTGTAATATACACCATGTGTGTATTTCTAATTCTTCCCAATGTCTATTGTTCTTTGATAAATAAATTAAAGGATATTCATCCTTGCCTCAAAAAGAAATTCCATGCACACTAGAGTCCCATAGGAACTCATAAAATACGAAAGGAAATGTAAATATGTGTAAGTTTCTTATTAGACTCTTAAGCAGATTGCACTTGGTCATATTCTCTGATTTTCATTAAGTCCTTCAGCAAAAATTCTTTCCATGCCTCATATAACTGCCACCTCTGGGAATTCAGTAAAACTGGGGGAAAAAAAATTGTCAGTGAATAAAGGCTTCTTTAGGTCATGAACAGCCATGTGCAATCCAGACATGGCAGCCAGAACAGAGTTGAAGCTTCGAAAGCTTTTTTTGTCAAGGAGACAGTGGTTCAGGGTTACCCAGCAATATTAGAAATATAGACATGCTATGTCTTGTTCCACATCAATGTGGAAAAATGGAAAGGGAACTGATGTATTTGAGAGCCAACTATGTGCAAAGTGTATTTCTGGGTGCTTTACAGACTCCATTTCCTCCTCACAACAAGATTGCATTTTTATGCCAATTTTGAAGATATGGCACTATGAGAAGTTAAGTAATTTGCCAAGTACTATTTAGCTTGAAAGCAGTAGAATAGAAATTTAATCCCAAGGCCTCCTCTTTTATCACATTCCAGGAGCTAGAAAATTTAAAATAAGAATAATAAATGACATTAGAAGAATGCTAATTTATTTCTCATCATGGAGGGGTAGTCTTTTAGTGGGATTAACTAAAAAGGCTAGAAAGAGAAAGATAAATAGCTTATCCTGAGATTCCCTGAATCAAATGAGTTTGAAGGATATAGCTATCCAAATCAATAGAATCAGGATGGCATATATTATTACTAAAGGAATTGACCCAAATATCTGGTAATCTTTAATAGAGAGTCTTGGAAACCTGAAACCTCACTTTATTTTATTTTATTTTTTGGAATTGTCACATACATTTATTCATTTTAGTCATTCTGGCAGTTAATTTGCATTTCCATGATGAGATATAATGTTTAACATATTTTCCTAAGTTTATTGGCCATTTGGATTTTTTTAATTAAATGTCTGTTCAAGAATGTTGTCCATTTTTTCCCATTGATTTATTATTTTTCACATTTATTTATAAAGTTTTTATACATTCTGAATAGTATTCTTTTGACAGATATATGCACTAGAAATATTTTCTCTCAGTGAAACGTCACTTTAGAAGATAAAGTGCTAAAGAGAAATACTGTTTTTCATTATGAAAATCAAAACGAGATGAACAAGGAATGCAGGGGATGACTGAGGACTTCAGTTTCATAGTCTAAAGGAAACTCAGACAGGACAACACATTATGATATAGTTCAAAATGTGAGGGAATGAAAGAGAAAGACAATGATTAAAACAATGCCTGTAACCCAGGATGCAAAAGTGGAAGCAATGCCAAAAAGCAGAACTTCTCAAAATACAATGTGCAACAAATCACCCAGGGATCCTGTTAAACTATAGATTCTTATACTGTACATTTGGGTTAGAGCCTCAAACACCACATTTCTAACAAATTCCATGTGAAGCCAGTACTGCTACTCCAAAAACCACATTTTGAATATCAAGGGTCTACTTGTCAACGAAAGCATTTCAATACAATTATAAGGCACCTAATAAATGAAGGACAAATGTCCATGGCTGAAAACCTCTCCCTCTGGCACACACATAAATGCACACAAACACACACACACTCACACTCACATGCTTTCTCATACACGTACACCTACCTACAAGTATTCCATCAAAATATATGACAAAAGCATGCAATTGGACCAAAAAAAAAAAAAAAAAAGAATTCAAATACTACTGCCAACCACCCAGAGAACTGAAATTGGTAATTTAAACCTGAATCAGAACTGAATTGTTTAGAAAACATACAGGTAAAGTGTTTAACTTTCTCATAGCAGCATAGATTATATTTACCTATGTTTTGATTATTCACAAAAATGCCTTTGTTTCTGGAGTACTCTTATTTGGGTGGTGGATTCACAATGCTGAGTTTTAGTCAGAGGAGAATACACACATTTTGACCTGTTACACAAAAGGCTTCCTGACTTAGAACTTTTATATTAATAGTTCCAGACTGGTTATAGTTACAAGGTTGATGTCTGCAGAAGATTTTAACTTTTTTTTTTTTTTTTTTTTTTTTTTTTTTTTTTACCAGTTAGAAATAGATATTTCAAACTTAGAAGAAAAGGAATCAAGCTGAGGGTAGTAATACAGTGAAATTAAAGGTGGTTTAGAGAAATAAGATAACCTACCTAAAAGGTTTGGAAATGAGTTATACAACACTAAAGGAATATCTGATTGAGTCTTGAGCCAAAATGTATTGTTAGGTCTATTAAAGTACATCAGTAATTATTTTCAGAAGCACCCAGGACACATTTTATACCTCCACACAAAGTGCAAAGAATATATGAAGTAAGCTTGATGGTAGCTAGCAAGATTTAACTTAGAATTAAGGAGTTCACTACTTAAGCATGAGAGTCCTTCAAGAGAGAAACAGGCTATGCATGCTAGTCATGTTCTTTCCAGTTATAAAAATTAACCATGCCCAGCTTATCTCAGAAAGAAGATTTTATTGTTAAGATTAATGGAGACATAAGAAAAATTAGGATTGCTAAAAAGCTAGGATTCCCTCTAGAAGAGTTCTCACAAAATCTCCAGGCAAGTTTCATGATTGGAAAGCAGCTCTAACAGTCAAAAACCAGGGACCTTGGCAGATGCCGTCACAGAAGCAAGCCTCCATTGAACCCTATTCTCCTGTGACATTATACCCACCTAACTATTTTTTTACTTCTGCTTCTGTTATTGATACAACCCTTGATGATCCAAGCCATTTCTATGCATACTTCAAAAAAAATAAAAACTTCTCAAAAGAGTATGAACTCATTTAGTCACTGATACCATCCTAGTCAAGAATAGCTGGTCACCAATTATACAGCCTAAAATTCAGTAGCCTTTGAGGAAAATAATCACCATGGGCCAAATAAGCCAAGCCAAGATGAAGAGAACATACGTCCAACTTTCCTCGGAAGACACTGTGGGCATAATGGGTCACTCAAAGCATAATAAGCTGTTCTGTAATATGCTTCTAGAAAACTGTCCTTTGAGATCTTCAAATATAGGGCTTCCAATAAATTCCCTGGGATAAACTGGGTGGACTCCAAAGAGAAGACAGAGTATGACACTATTTAAGTCTCTCTCAACTCCATCTCAATGATTGTGAGAATGAGTAGAAAATTCATGTCATAAAAAAAAAAAGCTTCGAAAAGATCCCACTGAAAGTTGTCTTTCAATAAAAGCATGAACTTTCTTCTATGTTGTAAAGGGATGCATGCCCTTTAGTGAGTAGAATCAAGCATTTTATAACTGAAGATAACTTTTGAAGTTACCCAGAACAATTTATTACCTTCAGATGAACAAATTAAGGCCCAGAAGTTCTAATACATATAAGTCTAATGGTAAACAAGACTTAATGGTAAAGCCAGATGTTATTAATTTACTCATTCAAAAAAAGACTTTCTTTAGAACTTACTGTATGTGCAAGAAACTATGGATAAAATACAACTTCTGTTTTCAAGGGGATTTATAGCTTACGATCACACAAGGATATGAGATTCACAGATATATTGTGTGGGTTGGAATCTTACCTCTGCCATTCATTAGCAATGACCTTGAGAAAGTTACTTATCCTCTCTCATTCTTGTTCTCCTCATCTGTAAAATAAGAACAATGATATATACTTCATGGTTATTGTGAAGTTAAATTAAATATCAATTATAGTGCTTGGTTTAGAGCTTGTGACAGGAAGGTATATGGTCAATGTAAACTATCATTAGTCTAGTTCACTGGGTATTCTCCTATACCTGATTTCAATATTAAATTTATCTAATTTTAATAGGGTGAAACAATAACAACAACAGCTGCAGTGGCAATAATAATATATTTAACACACGTTCACCCATTATGTCAAAAAGAAGAGGTAGGGACATTGAATGTACACTAATTTCTGGAGTTTGGTAATATCAGTGATACGAGATTCTCAAAATGCAGAGTTTATAATACTAAACACTTGAAGGGACATAAAGATTGATTCTCCCAGAAAATATCTGTGGGTATCTAACTTTGGCAAGATATGGGGCCACAGGAATTGTATCACATAACTCTAAAAAAAGCAGTACTGAGAAAATTATTCAGGTCTCAAGTGGCAGGGAAGAAGTGTGTTGACATCCAGCATTTATTCATCTTCCTGCATAACTCTTCAGCTCCAAGGACAGAGAAAGACCTCTTTCTCCCTCTCTGTCTCTCTGTCTCTCTCTCTCCAAATATATAAAACTTCTTTTTTGGTTTGTTCTGCTTTGTTACCATTTTAGGATAGAGTGATGACTTTCAAGCTCCTTACATGTGGACCAGAAATCAGAAACATGATTATTAATTTAAGGAGGGAAAAATAGGAAAAATGTCCAGTATCAAAAGCATTTTATTCTTAAAAAAGATTGTCAAATATTTTACAATGTCAGGTCAGATAAGGCCAGGTACAGGAGAAAGATACAGAGCAATGTTGAATTTTAGATACAGGGTTCTTAAATATTGATAGTTTTTATATAATGATACCAGGGTAGCTTCTATTTTCCTTTATAAATATGTAGACTCTCAATTTAATTTAGAGACAGAAGGGATGGATAGTTGAGTTTTACATTCTACTAATTCTGATATAGCTAAAAGAGAAAACTGGTCAATAGTGTAAATTAAATTGATCAACATGAAGTAAACTCTGCATATATTAATCCTTCACACTGTGGAAGACCATTTACTAATTCTAAGCATCAAGTGATGAACCAAACAGAGACTTTTCCTTCATGGAGCATGCAGTTTAGTGAGGGAGAATTAATTAAGTATATTCATTATCTTTTTTAGATATTAAGAAAAAAATACAGTGTGCATTTAGCACACAGGATAGATATATCTAGCCTAGGATGGGATGGTATTTATTTTGGTTCAAGAATGATAAAATATGAAGATGAAATTGAGGTGTGGTAAATGCCATGATGCACCCAAATTTCCATTAATAATAAAATCCTTATTAGCCAATATGCTGGAAGTGATTACAGAAGTCAGCTCTCTGGTTTTTACTCTTCTTGGAGATCAATTTGGCTGTAGAACACTGATTCACTCAAGTTCATACCTCCTTCTAGGGGAAGACCACATCCCATGAAGGTTCAGTTTAGAAGTATAAAGAGACAGCTGTTTGCCCAAACACAGTACATATCTGAAGGACCACTCTGCTCCAGGTTTCCCCTTGAGATTAACTGAGGCCTTTTTTGGACTGCATTACAAATTCTCCTTCCACTCAATCCTGATTCCTTCTCTTACATCTCTGACTCAGTCTGTCTTTTTGGGGACAAAAGACATTATTGGAAGATGGTTAGATTTATTAAAGTATCTCAGTCATAGGAATAAAAATGTCTGTCAAGATCTGGAGATGAAAGGAAACTTTCATACTAAAGAAACTGAGGATAAGGATGGGGTGGTCGGTATGGCCAGAGGTGAGTAAGGAGAGTGTAGTATACTGAGATATAAGATCCTTGAGAGAAGATACCCTTGTTGCTTAGGTTTGCAAGCTTGATACTCAATGCCTAATTAATACTTGGAAGAAAAAAAAAACCTGATGAGAATAGAGTGTCTTGTAGAACTCAAGGGCAAAAATGCAACTGATTTACAAGATGCAACTAGAATGAGAAACTAAACAATCAAACAAATAAACAAAAAAGACTGTCTCTCATTCTTTTTCATCTCATTCTGTAGATAGATTTTTTTTCTCTGATTTTCTGTTCCATATGTTTGGATTTGTCTACCTGAGACTCCTACTAACTATATCTCAGCTCTGACTCTAAATTCCTGGGAAAGAAACTGACACAGTTTGGCCATGTCTGCCACTATTCCAATTAGCTGTGGCCATGAGGAAAAGGTCACATGAAACATCAGGACTCTTGCCCTTCCTATTTTGGATGAAAGGTCTTGAGACTTCCTAGAAAATGGGAATAATTGTGGACTATGTCAGATATTTAAAAAGTATTTTAAGAACAGTTTTAGATTTACAGAAAAATTTAGAGAATAGTATCAATAATTCCCATATATCCTACACCAAATTTCTCTTATAATTAACATTTTACACTATTTTATGGTACATTTTTTAAAATAAAGGAACCATTACTGACAAATCATTATTACCTGAAGTCCACAGCTTATTCAGATTTGCAGCTTTTACCTATTGTTCTTTTTCTGTCCCAAGATCCCACATTACATCTAGCAGTCCTGTCTCCTTAGGCTATTCTTGACTGTGATAGTTTCTCACACTTTTCTTGGTTTTGATAACCTTGACAGTTTTGAGGACTATTGCTCAGATATTTTGTAGAATGTCTTTTATTGAAATTTGTCTATGTTTCTCTCATGATTAGACTGTGGTTATGTTTGGGGGGAAGGAAGACAAGCTTGAAGTTCAATTTTCATCCCATCCTACCAAGGGTACAGACAACATGATTTTTTTACTGATGATGTTGACCTGATGACCTGACTGAGAATATGTTTGTCATGTTTTCCCACTGTAACATAACTCTCCTTTCCCCACCCTACATCCCTTTAACATTGAGGTCTCTATAAGAAAGTCGCCATACACATTCCACACTTAGGGAGTGGATTTTCTTGCACCTTCTCCTATAGGAGAGGGTATCTCCATAAACTATTTAGAATTCTCCTGCACAGGGGATTTGTCTCATCTCACTAACTTATTAATTTTTTCAATCATTTATTGATATCAGTATGGACAGAGAGATGTTTATTTTATATTCTGGGTTATAATCCAAAACTACTTATGTATTTTGTTGCCCCAATTGTTCCACCTTTGGGCTTTGGGAGTTTTTTTTCACTTGGTTCCTGTGTCCCTTTGAAGAAGTCCCATCAAAGTGGGATTGTTTGGGGCACTTTCTTACTTTGTGGACCACCAGGATATTTCAGGATTATCTTGTATAATTCCTGCCCCATTCTTAGTATCAACCATTTCTTCTGGAAAATCTGATTCCTTTTATTAGAGAATGGTAAAGCAATCAATATATGGGTGTTAAGTGTTGATAACACTGGTGGCTTTTCTTTTAGGCTTTCTTGGTTGACAGAGTAAGAAAATATATGTGTGGATAAGAATCAATATACGAAGAAAGAGAGAAAGAAAGAAATGAAGTGAGAATTCTGTATGTAACCATTTTTATCTATATTAAGCTAAATGTGAGTTTATACTGAGGTTTCCAACTCTAATTCATTACTACATGGATTATTCTAGCCTCTTCCCTTTGTTTATCTATAAAATGTCACCACAACTGTAGAAATCTCACTCCTATCATCTGTCATTTATATACTTAATCTTTCAATTCCACTACATATATGGTTCACAGTATCAGAATTGTTAACACTTATCCCCATGGGAAACTTAATCAACTAGAGTAAAGCGCTTGTCTTACTCATTTCTAAAGTTAACTTAGGTCAGTACTTTTTCCACACATCGCAAGTGAGGTTGTTTCATATATTTGTAACACAGTTTCAATTGTCATAGTCTGCATTCTTTCCTGTAATCTCACCTCCTACATAATTTCATTTTTT
>RJWJ010012368.1:0-42139 GCA_004363605.1 Indri indri
CTGTGTATTGATTTTGTATACTCACACTTTACTGAATTCATTTATCAATTCCAGGAGCCTCTTGGTTGAATCCTTGGGGTTTTCTAGATATAATATCATGTCATCATCAAATAGTGAGAGTTTGATCTCTTCTGTTCCCATTCGTATGCCTTTAATTCCACTCTCTTGCCTGATTGCTGTGGCCAGGACTTCAGCACTACGTTGAACAGAAGTGGAGATAGTGGGCAACCTTGCCTGGTTCCAGTTCTAAGTGGGAATGCTTTCAATTTTTCCCCATTCAGTATGATGTTGGCTGTGGGTTTGTCATAAATGGCTTGTATCATTTTTAGGCAAGCCCCATCTATACCTTTTTGTTAGGCATTCTTATCATAAAAGGGTGTTGAATTTTGTCAAATGCCTTTTCTGCGTTGATTGAGAGTATAACATAGTTTTTGCTTTTGCTTCTGTTTATGTGGTGAATTGCATTTATAGATTTGCGTATGTCGAACCATCCCTGCATCTCTGGAATGAAGCCCACTTGGTCATGGTGGATTATTTTCTTCATAAGCACCTGGAGTTGGTTAACTAGAATTTTGTTTAGAATTTTTGCATCTATATTCATAAGAGATATTGGTCTGTAGTGTTCTATTTTTGATGCATCCTTTCCTGGTTTTGGTATCAGAGTTATGTTGGCTTCATAAAACGTATTGGGGAGGAGTCCATCCTTGTCAATATTGTGGAATAATTTCTGCAGGATAGGCACCAGTTCTTCTTTGTAGGTGTGGTAAAATTCGGGTGTGAAACCATCTGGTCTGGGTTTTTTCTTTTTTGGAATGTTTTTTATTGCTGTTTCAATTTCGGTCCTTGATATTGGTCTGTTCGGGAATTCTATTTCTTCCTTATTGAGCCTAGGGAGGCTGCATGTTTCTAAAAATTTGTCCATTTCCTCCACATTTTCCAGTTTGTGTGCATAAAGGTTTTTGTAATATTCATAAATTATATCTTGAGTCTCCTCGGCATCAGTTGTAACTTCTTTTTTTTCCTGTTGGAGCTTATTACAGTTTTTTTCTTTTCTGTTTTTTGTGAGTTTAGCCAGGCTGCCCCAATTTCTTATCATTGAACATCTTTTCTTAAAATGACTAACTTATTATCTCTAGAACTTACCCGGGAAAGAAACTGGATCGGTGCATTATTCTATTATTTAGTATTACGTTTTACATCTGAAACACTTTGGAGGTATACTGGCATCATTTTAATATCGAAGAGTATGTTAACATGGCCTATTTAGATGAAATAAAGAGTCTGTGTTTATTTGAACCGAATATTTTATTAAAATGCTTATTTAGGCAGATTCAGATAGCTCATTAACCAATAAAATGTGTGTACATATGATTTTTTTTATTTCTTTCCAATATATACATTTATATAATGGGGAATAGAGTTATAGATAGGAAAAAACATATACCTGTGTAATGAAAAATCACCTCCAGGTATGGCTTTAACCTATATTTTGGACTGGTTCTCAGGAGGTTAAAATTAAAGATATTATTTGTAACAGGATTTCAAATGTTGTTCATTGAAATGTGTTTAGTTAAAAAAGATTTATCTGACATCCAGAGACATTTGTTCACTTGTCTAATATTTCATAACTAGATAGAGGCAGATTGCCCTATAACCAAACTTTCATAGCTTGAATCCCAATTCTCTTTGCATATTGTCTTCCTTGCAAAGAGTTATTAATGAATATACTACCACGCACTGCAATATCATCACCCGAACACACTGCTAAATCTCCCTGGTTGTTTCTTTTAACCACAAGAAATATAATTTCTTTTACACAAGAAATGCAATTGCTTTTTGTGTTAAATAATGCTGTTACTTAATAGCATGGACTCAATGACATAAGCAAGAAATATTGCTAAGAGATTCATGCAATGTACATTTTACTTCAAATAAAATAGTTTATTTTGATTTAAAGATATATGAAAATTCTCTCTTATAATTCTTTAAAAATTGAAAGAAAATGTGACCTGAAGAAAATATCTTTAGAATACAAAAAAAAAAAAAATGTTAAAAGGACTCATAACATGGCAGTCCTATTTTCTAAAATTAAAAGCCACCGCATTTTCGCTTATTTTTTTACTTTCTTTGAAAAATATAAGTTATTTGATCTTATTTTTATATCCCCATATAGATCCTGAGAGAATAATTCCTCCCCTTCTTTAGTCAATGCAGAAATGGCAGGAGAAAATTAAGACTGATAGCACAATACATCAGAGGCTCAAGAAATTACCTGAGATGTCTTTGCACGACCATGTGACAAATGCCACCAACCTCTCTTGCCTCCTTTGAAATGTTTCTTTGTTTGATATAAATGATACAGCAATAGCTATCTAAGGACAGACTATGACCAGAGGTCAACCATATTAATGTAGGAGACACTTTATTCCTAGGATATATAATTTGTTTCCTCTAAAAAAAAAGTTACCATATTCTTTAGTGTACTTTAATCTGTCAGATATCAGGGTCAGACAACTTTCTAAAGTAGATAGAAACAATTTATTCAGAGTAAGCCAGTGTATTGGACTTTAAGGAATAACTATTCTTTCATATCTTAAAAAGTTTTAAAGTTATTTTCAGGTAGAAAACTCAAGGAGAGTGTAGAATATAGGAAATGTACTAAATGTTAGAGCAATTTTGCTTCCAGAGACTATTTTATACTTTCTTTCAAGGATAAGCATATCTAACAGGATTCAACTACGTAAACCCAATTTCAGAGAAACATAATAAGATGATTTCCCTTTCCTCACCAAAACAACACTTTCAGGCACTTTAAAAGATTCAAGGATCATACAGCACCAATTATCATTCTCTTTGACTAATGTGAATTGGAGACATTGACTCTAAGGAAAGTTAAAAGATAGATTTAGTATATTTATGCCTAATATACCCAAAATTAAGGGGAAAAAATAGAGCCAGAGTTCTTAGTTTGTTCTATTTTTTTAATTCATCATATACATGTTCCTCCATTCAAAAAATATGTATTACACATCCACAATATGCCAGGAATTATGTCAATATCACAAATATTTATATAGAGCTGTGTTCTTCCATTGATATAATTATCTATGAAAGTAGAAGAAATGCTAATTATAGATAAAATATCATTTCTCTCCTTTTTTTCTTTATTTTTTTTTAATTTCAGCATATTACAAGGGTACAAATGTTTAGGTTGTGTATATTGCCCTTGGCCCACCCAAGTCAGAGCTCCAAGCGTGTTCATTCCCCAGACGGTGCACACCACACCCATTAGGTGTGTATATGCCCATCCCCTTCTCTCGCCCCCATTTGCCCTATACCTGCTGAATGTTGTTACTATATATGCACTTAAGTGTTGATAAGTTAATACCAATTTGATGGTGAGTACATGTGGTGCTTGTTTTTCCATGCTCGGGATACTTCACTTAGTAGAATGGGTTCCAGCTCTATCCAGATAATGTAAGAGGTTCTATAACACCACTGTTTTTTTGTGGCTGAGTGCACAATTCATAATTGCAAAAGATGTGGAAACAACCCAAGTGCCCATCAATACATGAATGGATTAATAAAATGTGATACATGTCTACCATTTCTCTCCTTCTAATAAAATTTGGACATTGAAGCTTCATAATTGAAGCATAGATGGTCATCTAGATGCAGACTGGGATGGTCTGAATGTTTGTGTCCTCCCTAAATTGATATGTTGGAATCCTAACTGTCCAGTAGACTGTATTAGGAGGTGAGGCCTTTTGGAAACTTCATTGTCATGAATAGGATTAATGCCCTTATAAAAGAGGCCTGAGAAAGCTTGGTCTCTCCTTCCATCATGTGAGGACACAGCTAGAAGGCATTGCCTATGAACTAGAAAGTTGGCCCCCACCAGACTCCAAATCTTGATCTTGAATTTCCAAACCCCCAGAACTGTGACAAGTAAATTTCTATTCTGTCTAGGCTACCTACCTTACAGTATTTTGTCACAGCACCCTGAGCAGACTATGGCATGGGCTTATCAGAGAAATCATTCTTAAGTATGTTAAAGGAGTCAGCATAATATCTTTTTCGAGAGGTATTTTTTGATCATGCATAACATAACCCTAAACACTTTAACAAAAAGTTACAGAAATAAAGCCAATATGCTTAATTCATTTCATGCAGAATGCTTTTAATAAAGTATTGTAATTGTAAATGAATTCTATCCATTATCTACTTTTTCTAAGTGGATGAAAAATTATACTGCTTTCACCCAATGTGTGCCAAACAAAAGGTGCAATAAAAAATGTCATTGAAATATCTGAGCTGTCTTACAACAGTATTAGTCACATCTCACACACTGACCTTTCTAGTGGCAGGGACATTCACTAAGCCGTTACAAGGAGTTGGCATTTTCAGAAGTAATAAACCTCTTTAATGTCAGTCATTTGCTTAGCAGGGCTACCGTCTCTTAACTGATGAGTTTCAGGTGATGTAAAAATCCACCCAAGTGCTTTACTGATTTTGCCACTATTGGGAAGATACAATGGCTTATTTCAAAGAGCTAATGATATCATTAGCAGCCCCTAGACATCTAATTATCTGTAAGAAGACAATGGAAAGAAGTGATGATTGACTTGGTTATACTTTTTAGAAATATGTGCCAGTGAGGCCAGGCGCGGTGGCTCACGCCTGTAATCCTAGCACTCTGGGAGGCCGAGGCGGGCGGATTGTTTGAGCTCAGGAGTTTGAAACCAGCCTGAGCAAGAGCGAGACCCCGCCTCTACTAAAATTAGAAAGAAATTCATCAGCCAACTAAAAATATATAGAAAAAATTAGCCGGGCATGGTGGCTCATGCCTGTAGTCCCAGCTACTCAGGAGGCTGAGGCTGTAGGATCACTTGAGCCCAGGAGTTTGAGGTTGCTGTGAGCTAGGCTGACGCCACGGCACTCACTCTAGCCCGGGCAAAAGAGTGAGACTCTGTCTCAAAAAAAAATAAAAATAAAAAAAAAGGGAATATGTGCCAGTGGAACACAGCTATTATGCAGAGCAAGTGCTTCCATATTAACACAATTTCTCTGTTCTCAAGGGTTTCCAAAAGTTTAGTGGCTAGTATGTTTAGGTTAGGTTCTTTCTAGTTCTATGTCAGCTCCTAATCCTGTTTTTGATTGAAAACTATATGGCTTTCAGTTTTTACCTTGTGATTTATGTTATTGAGATTTATGTCAAAATGCTCTGATTCTTGAATTTAATGCAACAGATTGATGGTGGAGAATTGAGATCTTCATTCCTCCTTTGGCTTGACTGAGTAACTTCCATAGTTTTCATTAAAACTTTTCTTATTTAGAAATTATATCTGCTTATTATCTGACAAGCTTCAATACCACTTGCCTTTCAATTGAGAAGTTTGCTGTTTCTTAATTAACATCCTTCTTTTGTATCAGTGCTTTAGCACAGTATGGAATTAATGAAACCACAATGTGTTATATCATTTCTCTCACCATAATAAGTTGCTTTAGCGCATGAGAGATCTTATAGGGATTTTGCTTTTTTCAAATTCTCTGCAATCACTCCTGGAAACCTCAAGATTAGGCATGTATGAACGTGTATTTGTAGAGCATTGTAGCTCAGAAATAAAATTTGATAGAGAAATACCACAGGTTTATCATGTACAAAAAATAGTTGCCAAATAAGAATATGGTTTTTAATATATTGTAAATTCATCACTATGTACAACCCTCAAGCTTTATTAACTTCTTCCAATAGTTATATACATATAATTTTTTCATTGCAAGAACAATCCATGTATCTTCATATGCACCATAACTTTTCGTGTTATTTTGAAAAATGGTATAATTCATGAAGATACAAAGCATGAGAGAGTTTCAGGGTTGAAAGATGAATTGAATACTACTGGTCAACTGTGAAGTTTTAAAAGTTTTTGCAAGGCTGGAGTATCTGGGCATTAGGTGAGATCTTGGCTGGATACATAGCTATTGGACCTCAAAAATATCATAAAGGAGAAATCAAATGAAAGGAGTTTGGGGTAGAAAGTGGAGATCACAAGTGAGGCCAAGAAAAATGGCAAGAGAGTAGAGTCAGAAAAATAAATTCACACAAATTGATCTCAGAACAGTAGAAATGCTGGAATAAATGTCACTTTTGACATGAAGAAGGAAATAGGGAGAAAGGAGAAAGGCAGTTCATGTTATATGAACATCTGGCTACTTAAGAGATAAATATCTATGAATCCTTGAAAGACAATTTTAATATATTATTCTGTTAATGCTATTGATTATATAAGTGGACAAAAGAAAACTTTATTCACCTAACGTGTGGTAACAGGAACACAAAAGTGTTCAAATATACTATGTTGTTCTGACATTCGGATGCTTATGATGACATTCACTCTGAAAAATTTATATTAAGTTTAAAGGATTATTTTTATTCAGAGAACTCAAGAATGATTGGTTTTTAAAAAGGAGAACAAAACTGGTATTTTTTGTTTGATACACCTGAAACATTTTGCAAGTAGGATCTTAATAAATTTGATATTTTAATATCTTTCTATGCTGATGTGATTTCTCTACCTTCAATACCACTTTGTTATCATATATATAAAATAAAATAGAAAGATTTATGAGAGATCACAACATATTCCCATGAGGCCTCAAATTCTAAGTAGGCTGTTAAAACAGCTAAAATAAGTACTAAGAAATTAGACAAAAAAAAAAAAAAGGCACGCTACAAGTAGTTGGTGAAAGAGCTAAATTGGAACACCCTGAGAGGCCTTTACCCCAAATTAAATATTGACCAAAAATTTTAATTGAGATTTAGCTTCATTTGGTTCTGAAGTATTATTTTCAGATTATTTCTCCTTTACCAAATGAAGCCACCATTTGATTGCAGAACTTATCTTTACTTATAAAACCTCTACCTCAAATTATTTTCATTATTTTTTGAAGCATCATCTAATTACATCATTTATTCCCTCCTGGCATCTAAAGCTTAGAAGTGCTTCATAAAATAAGGTAACCTTTTCAGAAATAAATTATGAAGTAATTCTCTTTCAGGACAAGAAATGTTTTGTGTACAAACAACATGTGAAGCACTTCCATGCTTAAATTGTGGAAAAAGAATAAAAATATGGGCTGTTTCAATAATTTTTAACAAGGGAATTAATGTCTAGTAAGTCATTAACAAGTTTGTAAAATAATTGTTATTGTTAAATTCTACTTGATTCATGATAATGCATTTTGTACAATTATAATTCCCATAGACAAATAGAAAATGCCAAAAAAATTGGAGCCAATAATTTACCTCTCATTTTTATAGCAATATTTTACAAATAAATGCAACATTAACTAAATAATTTATAATCTAGAACTTACAGGTAATAACAGTATGTGAAAGCTAAATTGGACAAAAAAGTCTTTATTCGCATAAAAGATATGTCATTCTAATAGTTTTTGTATGGGAAAATACGAATTCTAGTCTAATTATAAGCATCAAGAAATGCGTATATCCTAAATGTTTCAGAATGTGATACCTTGAATTTGGTAAATAGTGATATTGTGTAAAAATAATAAAAGGCTTCTTTCTGTACTTCCTTTACTGTTTCCTTTTACATAGAAGGCTACATAGTATTGAAATATTTGAAATATATAGGTAATAGTTTATATTCCAAAAGAATCAGGTTAGTTATCCAAAATGCAAAACATCCTTCATATGGATAAGTTTATTTATATCAATATATGAATATATTCAATAATGAAACAAAAAAAGATGTTTTAGGCCTGTATATTACATTAATAGTAGACTTTCCAAGTGGAACACAGAGGCCAGAGTATGTCTGTAGTTTGGACACACCCTCTGAACCAGCTTCTTACAGCAATCACGCTTACTAAAAATGATCCAAACTTCTGTAGTTAGGGAAAAACATAAACTGCTATAATAAGAGAGTCCAAATTCAATGGGTCAAATAAATGGAAGTTTATTTGGTGATCTGGAAATGCACAGAGTGGGTATTCCAGGCTTCATATCATCAAAGATTTCTGAGGTCAGGCTGAAATCAGCTCTGTCATCTTCAACACAAGGTTTTCAATATCTTTTCTCTCCATTTTATAAAAAGGATATTTTCCTTATCCATTCATTCATTGCTAGGCACTTAGTCATTTCCATATCTTGGCTATTGTAAATAATATGGCAATGAACGTGGGAATGACAGCTCTACTCATCAGGGAAATGCACATTAAAACCACAATGAGATATCATATCACACCTGTTAGAATGGCTAGTGTCAAAATGATGAAAATTAACGAATGTTGGCTAGGATGTTCATGCTTTTAATAGGAATGTAAATTAGTACTGCCAGTTTGGAAAACAGTATGGAGGTTCCTCAAAAAAACAAAAATAGAACTATCATATAATCCCGCCATCCCATTTCTGCATATATATCCAAAAAATTCAAATTAGTATATCAAAGAGACTTCTGCATTCCTATGTTTATTCCAGAATTATTCATAATAGCCAAGATCCAGAAACAATCAAAGTGCTACATATACAACATAGAATACTATTCACCCTTCAAAAAGAAGAAAATTCTATCATTAGCAATATCATAGATGAATTTAGAGGACATTTTGCTAAGTGAAATAAGCCAGGTGAAGAAAGACCAATACCACATGATCTTATTTATATGTGGAATCTAAAAAAGTGGAACTTGTAGAAGTAGAGAATAGAATGGTGGTACCAGAGGCTGGTGGAGGGAAGAGGGGTGGATAAGGAAAGAAAAGATAATAATCATAGGGTACAAAGTTCCAGTGAGACAGAAGTCCTATGAGATACAGTTAACAATAATGAATATCTGAAAATTGTTAAAAGAGAGAATATTAAATGTTCTAACCACAAAGAAATGATAAGTATGTGAATTGATGGATATGTTAATTAGCCTGATTTAGCCTGGGTTAGTGGCTCACACCTGTAATCCTAGCACTCTGGGAGGCTGAGGCGGGAGGATCACTTGAGGTCAGGAGCTTGAGACCAGCGTGAGCAAGAACGAGACCCCATCTCTACTAAAAACAGAAAAAATTAGCCGGGTGTGGTGGTGCATGCCTGTAGTCCCACCTACTCGGGAGGCTGAGGCAGGAGGATTGCTTTTGCCCAGGAGTTTGAGGTTGCTGTGGGCTAGGCATCACCATGGCACCCTAGCCCGGGCTACAGAGCAAGACTCTGTCTCAAAAAAAAAAAAAAAAAAAATTAGTCTGATTTAATGATTCCACAGTGGATGCAGGTATCATGACATCACATTATACTCTAGAAATGTATGTAATTACTATGTTTTCAGTTAAAAATAAAATAAAATTTTTAAAAAACATTTTTAAAAATTTTTTTAAAATTTATTTTAAAAAATAAATGCAAAAAGGAAAGCTATCATTTAATAAAAACTATACAATTTTCTCTAACAAACATGCTATATTAACTTATTCATTAAGCAAGATTTATTTATGATAGCTTTTATAATTAAGTAGAATTAGCAAAAAAAAAAAAGCAACGTGTGTGATTTTTTTTTCCTTTTATAATTTAGAGAACATTTCTAAATCCTTTATGTTAGGTCAGATAGATACATTCCATAAATAAAATTTGTCTCTAAAAAAGAGGCCCTATCTTTCTTAAGAGGCAGGAATGTATATCTCATATAATTATTTTTCTATAGATGCCTAAAAAGCATTCTGATATTAGCCTTTATGATATTCCTTTAAAGTTTTATGGCAATTTCTAGTGTTTTAACAGAATTCTCTTGCCATTGTTTTCCTTTTACCCTGAA
Source organism: Indri indri (assembly GCA_004363605.1). Taxonomy (NCBI): domain Eukaryota; kingdom Metazoa; phylum Chordata; class Mammalia; order Primates; family Indriidae; genus Indri; species Indri indri. Next base: position 9,816 of record RJWJ010012368.1, read on the forward strand.
CAGCCCACCTAACCAGAGTAAGAAGAGACATCTCATCATCTATACTTCTAATTAAATAAAAGTCTATTTTTATCTCATATGTAAAAGAAGATAACACAGATAATTTATGAGATTGATGAAAGATAAAAATATATATAAAGAAAGGAAAATTATATTAAAGTTTAAAGAATATTATATTTATTAAGTTGAGAGGATACTACTCTGTCTATATTAAAATAGTTTCTTGGATAATGGGAGGGGAAACTGAAAAAGAAAAATACAAGAGTCATAAAATAATGTGAAATAGGAGATGTATGTTACAATGCACATGTCAGTAATAAGCTATTATTATCTAAATATTTAAAGAAGCCACATGTCAGTTCTGTTATTGGATGCTCTTAATTCCCTTACCACCAATTCAGTTAGTAAATGTAAAACTAGCTATTGTGGAATCTATAGATTCTATATTAAGAAATGATTTGCGTAAAATGTATATGATTATGTTATAGTATCTTATATAGTGGGTTCCATTTTTTACTTGGCATGTACTTACTGCATACTGTATGTGTCAAAGATTTTACCAATGACTGAATCTGTAAAAAGATAAATAGAAAAGTTTCTTTCCTCAAGATGCTTACTTTTTTGGTAAGGAAGATAAACATTAATTAAATAAATATGTATCTACACATTTTCATAAGTACAAAAATAAATCTTTGGATTATTATAAATATTTAAATCATGAGAAAGTATACCATAATAAATTAAATGGCAGTGAATTTAAACAATCCAATATTAGTTTACACATACATAAAGACTAAAGTAGGCCTATATTTAACCAAATAACATACCATCGTAACTACAATGTGTTTTTAGTATTCATTATGAGTCTTTTTTGCCTGAATATTAATGAAACTTCTAGACAGAGATTACTGGGGACTTTTGCTTATGTTGGTGTGTTGTCATAGTGTTTTTTCGCTGTCTGCTTCTGTTTTCTAAGCCCATGCACTGCTGACATTAATCTCAGATATCCACTGGTGTGCAAAAGATCTAGGTTTTCAGTTGATTAAGTTGGAATGAATACCTAATCAATTTTTTTATAAATAGAAAGTATTAAGCAACATGTATTTCCAGACTATTGTCTGTACATCAAGCACATTTAAAGCATTATGTTTATGCCCTAAAAATTGTTGTGTTTCATATTTTAATTTTTACATTTATGTTAACATCTAATAAATCAACAATAAATATCATTTTTGAGGAACAACAAATTTTGGTACATATATGTTCAAATATCTTGACATTAATACATACCTCAATGTAGCAAACTTCCTAGCAAAAACAAATACAATTATTTCTAAAAAGCAGCTATAACCAGTACTCATAAGCATGTTGTCTCAAAATGATTTTTCCACAGAATACAGAAAATAAATTATATTTTGAAGGAAGCATTTAGAAAATTGTTTCTGTCCAAATGTGAACATACATTTTAATAATGCACTAATTAGATAAAGTTGCCTAATGTTATATTTAAACTGCTCCTTCAAATGTTTCGGCTACATCTTAAATTTTGATCACATACTGAGATAAAAATTCTATTATAGGCATCTTTCCTTCCAGCTTCAACAGTTCTGTAAAATAATTTAGCTTTCTTGTCAATATGTTTGTTAAATCAAGGTCAGAGTAACTGCTGATCTAGCCCCAGGAAACACCCACTTGAATGTTCTAGATTCAAAGGTGTATAACTTATATGTTCTCATGGAAATTTTAACACATTGACTGCCACACTAGAAAAAAAAATTTCCCTGGGGCCACGGTGTTCTATTAAAACAAAATGATTCTTTTTAATTTGTTATTTTTTATTGTTTTCTGAGTGTGAGGCATGTGCAATGCAACCCACTTTTTTAGAATTAAATTATCAATATTAATTATAATAATAAGAACATTAACAAATAAGATTTTCATGAACCAACTCTGGGGTTTTGCTTCACAAGGCCCCGTACTCAAAACTAGTGTGAGTTAAACACAACTCACATGGGAGTTAATGTGTTAATTGATATGAAGACAAAATACAGAGTCAGGTATTTGTTTCAACCATATTTTATAAATCAATTTTTTTATATTTTTTTTATTTCAGCATATTACAGGGGTACACATATTTAGGTTATGTATATTGCCTTTCCTCCACCCGAGTCAGAGCTTCAAGCATGCCCATCCCCCAGATGGTGCGCACTGCACCCATTAGGTGTGTATATACCCATCCCCACCTCCCCGCTCCCATCTGCTTGACATCTGATGAATGCTATTACTATGTGTGCACTTAAGTGTTGATCAGTTAATACCAATTTGATGATAGTACATGTGGTGCTTGTTTTTCCATTCTTGTGATACTTCACTTAGTAGAATGGGCTCCAGCTCTATCCAGGATAATACAAGATGTGCTATATCACCATTGTTTTTTTGGCTAAGTAGAACTCCATGGTATACATATACCGCATTTTATCAATCCACTCATGTATTGATGGGCACTTAGGTTGTTTCCACATCTTTGCAATTGTGAATTGTGCTGCTATAAACATTTGAGTGTAGATGTCTTTTTTATAGAATGACTTTTATTCCTTTGGGTAGATGCCCAGTAGTGGAATTGCTGGATCAAATGGCAGCTCTACATGTAGCTCTTTGAGGTATCTCCATATTGTTTTCCTCAGGGGTTGCACTAGTTTGCGGTCCACCAGCAGTGTATGAGTGTTCCTATCTCTCCACATCCATGCCAGCATTTATTGTTTTGGAACTTTTTGATAAAGGCCATTCTCACTGGAGATAAGTGACATCTCATTGTGGTTTTAATTTGCATTTCCCTGATGATTAGAAATGTTGAGGATTTTTTCATATGTCTTTTGCCCATTAGTCTGTCTTGTTCTGAAAAGTTTCTGAATTCTATTTGCTAAAATTTTATTGAAGATTTTTGAGTCTATATTCATGAGGGATATTGGCCTGAAGTTTTCTTTTTTGTTGTGTCCTTTCCTGGCTTTGGCATCAAGGTGATATTGGCTTTGTAGAATGAGTTAGGAAGGGTCCCATCTTTCTCAATATTGTGGAATAATTTCTGTAGTATAGGTATGAGTTCTTCTTTGAATGTTTGGTAAAACTCTGAAGTGTAGCCATCTGGTCCAGGACTTTACGTTTTGGAAGGTTTTTAATTACTGCTCTAATTTCTAAGCTTGAGATTGGTCTATTCGGATATTCTGTTACCTCCTGAGTGAAACTGGGGAGGTCGTATGTTTCCAGGAATTTGTCCATTTCCTCTTCATTATGTAGTTTTTGGGCATATAGGTTTTTATAGTAGCCAAAAATAATATTTTGTATTTCCATGGTGTCTGTTGTGACCTCTCCTTTTTCATTTTTGATTGAGTTTATTAGAGATCTTTCCCTTTGGATGCTAGTCAATTTTGCAAGAGGGTTGTCAATTTTGTTTATCTTTTCGAAAAACCACCTTGTGGTTTTGTTAATCTTCCATATAATTCTCTTGTTCTCAATTTCATTTAGTTCTGCTTTGATCTTAGTTATTTCTTTTCTTCTACTAGGATTGGAATTGGTTTGCTCTTCCTTTTCCAATTCCTCGAGTTTATTTATTAGGTTGTCAATTTTTGAACTTTCTGTTTTTTGGATGTGAGCATTTATTGTTATTAGTTTTCCTCTCAGGTATGCTTTTGCTGTATCCCACAGGTTTTGATAGGTTGTTTCTCCATTGTCATTTAATTCTAAGAAGTTCTTGATGTCCCTCTGAATTTCCTCCTTGACCCAAGAGTTAGTCAACAGTAGATTAATTTCCATGACTTTATGAGGTGGCGAGCATTTCCATTGGAATTGAATTCCAAATTTAAACCACTATGGTCCAAGCAAGTACACGGTATAATTTCTATTCTTCTGAATTTGTTGACATCTGATTTGTGGCCTGGTATGTGATCAATTTTGGAGAAAGTTCCATGGGCTGATGAGAAGAATGTAAATTCAGCTTTATTTGGATAGAATGTTCTGTAGAGATCTGTCAGATCCTTTTGTTCAAGAGTTCTGTTTAAGTCCATTATTTCTTTGCTTGTTTTCTGTGTGGAGAGACAGGAACACTCTTATACTGCTGGTGGGACTGCAAATTAGTGCAACCTCTGTGGAAAAGAATTTGGAGATACCTCAAAGAAATAAAAATAGAAATACCATTCGATCCAGCAACAGCACTATTAGGCACCTACCCAAAAGAGTATAAAACATTCTGTGATAAAGACATCCGCACCCAAATGTTTATGGCAGCACAATTAACTATTGCAAGGATGTGGAAACAACCCAAGTGCCCATCAATCCATGAGTGGGTTATAAAAATTTGGTATATGTATACAATGGAATATTATTCAATCATAAGAAATGACAGTGATCTAGAACCTCTTATACTTTCCTGGATTAAACTTTAGCCCATTATCCAAAGTGAGGCACCACAAGATCGGAAGAATGGGCTCCACTTGTACTCTCCATCAAATTGGTACTAACTGATCAACACTAATAATACTCTCCAGGGATTAGGGGGTGGGGGGGGGCAACCTGCAACTAAAAGGACATGGGGAGCATTGTAGGGGGGCAAGGGCATGCCTCTAACCCTTGTTAGGGTGAGGCAAAGACATAAAGTGTAACCTTAATGTTTGTACCCTCATAATACCCTGAAATAAATAAATAAATAAATAAATAAAACCAGGAACTTGAAAAAAAAAGAAAAGTTTCTGTTCACGTCTTTTGCCTACTTTTTGATAAATCTGTCTATTACATTGTCAACAGCGTTTTGATCGTCAATTGAGAATATACACAATTTGATATAAAATATTATATTAAGTATCAAGTAACAAATGATGTAAGATACATTTTTGATTATCATTGCTGATAGTCTGCCTTTCTTAAAGCATTTTATACTTCCTGAAAAACTATTGAAATCAAAAGTATGTGCTAACCATGATACATTACATATATTAATTCTTTACATTTATCTATGCCTGAAAGTTAATAAAATGAAACTCCAGAGGGATAATACGATTGCTTTCATTAAAAGTAGAGACTTCCAGCCATTTCAACAGAAGCCAATAACTTGTCACACTGCCAATAAGAGAACCACAATCAGCAGCAGCAGATGAGTCCTATAGTCTCTGTGTGTCAGAATTTGCTGTATTTAACGACCAAAAAAAAAAAAGGAAGCAGCTTCTCTTAGACAGACTCTTCATATCCATTCCTATAGGTTATGCCATTTGAGAAAAATATTCCTGGCCTTTCTCACCTTCAGTCCTGCCTTTCTGTTTCTGGAAACTACTTTGCCCAGGGTATATATCATATATAAATTATAAATACCCTGAGTCCACAGCCATTCACTAGTGCTTCTTTTTTTCTTTTTCCAATTTTGTCAGGGCCTGGAGTCTATAATAAAAACTAAACTGTTTGACAGCTAGGGTGTAACTATTTAAGTGCCACTTCTTAAATTTAAACAGTTTTGAGGGAAATATTTTAAATCATTATCTCTCTCTGGTGTCTTAAACATATTTTGTGGAAATTAATTTAGCTGTCTTGATGACTCCACTTTTATGCTAGGATATTGCTGTCCATGTAACAGAAGGTGTCGTGAGATATATGTTAGCAGGGACATACTACAAATCTTGGCTTCTTGAAAAATCCCTAATGACAACTTGTTTATCTCTCTTACTTCCAATTCACAAAATTAAATGTGACTTTCCGGTCAATGGAATGTAGGAGACCTTCTGCCAGATCCATTATTAAGTCAAATGTCATATCAAAATTACTTATCCTCTCAATAATTTTTTTCATTATTTCTTTTTTGTTTGTTTCAACAGCTTTATTGAGGTATAATTTACCTATTATAAAATTCACCTGTTTTAAGTGACAACCATTCTGAATGATTCAACAGTTGTGCAACCATCACAATTCAATTTTAGAACATTTCCATCACTCTAAAAAGATCTTTTTTGCCCATTTGCAATCACTGCCGATTCCCAGCCCAGCCCCAGGCCACCATTGGTCTACTTTCTGTTATGTACATATTCTGTCCTTCATTTTACAAGCCTTTTCTGAATATTTATTTTTATTAGTTATTGAGTGCTGAGGATACACAATGACACACACATGCCCTTCAGGGAACTCAAGGTCTGGCGGGGGCATTAGGTCATGGGAAAACATGTCCACTCATTTATTTGTTCATTCATAAAACACTGCACACCTGCCATATGCCCATTATTCTAGGCTCTGGGGATACAGCAATGGAAGGGAAAAAAAGACAAAACAAAACAAAACAAAACAAATCTCTACTCTGCTGGAGTTGATATTTTAATGGAAAGATGAAAAGATAAAGAAATAATAAGCAGGCCAGGTGTAGTAGCTCACGCCCGTAATCCCGGCACTTTGGGAAGATCACTTGAGGCCATCTTAAACTTGAGTATAGCATTGAAAACTTTATGACTTTTTCCTAAAGAATTTGATGAAGTACAAACACTGCTTCTACTGACTTTAGCTAGAACTATCCCAAGTTTATGGAGAACTGTTGTTGTTGTTGTTGTTATCCTTATTGAAGGTGTCAATAAGGATAATTTCCTTTTTTTAAAAAGGAAAAAAAGTACCACAATAAAAGTAAGTGGACTAAAATCATAGTGTTTAAAATCAGGCCAAGGACTTACTGTGATCTCAGAAATTTCCTTTGCATTATCTAGAAGGCTGAGTTCACCACTGGCAAGTCTGCATAGTTCCATGGGATAGGAGAGCAAACTGTTGTGAACAGGGCTTGAGACAGACACAGGAGATCAGTTAAATGGCTGCTTCCCATTAATTTTTTTGGCTCTTAATTAAATGAAATCATAAACTTCTTTACTTTTCTCAATAAACTAACGTGTGAAAAACACATGTCTATTTGGACAGTGGTAATAAACTGAAGTTAAATTTATCCAAAACTCAGAATTTAGACCAAGTGAGTGATCATCTATTTGACTGGTAAAAAGGAAACAAACAAAGAAATTACCTTTACAAATCTTCCAAAGAGGAAAATGGTATTCTGATTGGAATAAAATGTTTTATTGGAGACACTCTTCATTGCTATAAAGATCTATGGAATTGGTTTTCACTTTCAAAGACCTAGCAAGAAAAACTATTACCCTGTGCACACCAGTCTGGTCACTCACAATTTAAGATATTACATGTCAGATTTAGGCAGCCCAAATCCCTTGGACATAATATAATCATAAAAAAAACAAAGACACAATTTTACACCTAGGCAAAAGGTTTTGGTGAAGCTCAAATTATGTAGAGGACACAAAAATGTTTTTACTATATATTATTTCTTTATATATCACTGTATCATTATGTTTCCTAAATACCCACATACACAGATGTTAAAGAGTATGGCCCCATTAACAAGATACTGGTATCTTATCTTCCATAGGGTGCTCTTTTACCGTGGGACACGGGGCAACGAACGACTTGTAAGGTTACTGAATTTTAAATATTTTCTGTTATCATCTAACCCCAAAGAACAGAATTAATCTGTCTCCTATTCTTTGATCACTATTGCTTTCTTAGTCAGCAGTGTATGCTCCTGCACTCACCTCTCCACCCTTCACTCTGCTTTATAATGTGATGGTTCTAATCACAAACCTCTTTCTCTTAAAACTGTCCCCAGCATTTGCCACACTTTTCTTATTCCTGCCTTTCTTTATAGAATCTTGACTTTCTTTGTTCCTATTGTTTTTCCCTCTGAATTTCTAATCTTCCATAGGGACTAATTTAAATTTTGTAATTAGTTTCAAACAATTATAATTGCTGATTACTTGTGATTATTGAACTGGCCAATGATTTAAGGGCTATCTAAAGATTATCATGGCTTGTTCCCAGTTATTTTTAAGTTGCTCTATACCAAATTTCATAATTTCATTATCAATTATGATTTCAGAAATGAATAGAAGATATCACACATATAGTATGTTATTAAATATTGTATATTACACCGTATAGGAGTATAAATAATCAGGTTTTATTCATTACATTATATAAATAACTATATATTTGTATTTAATATTTGTTTAAGTTAACTGAGGCTATTACTGGATATTACTTTCTCACTTTATTTAAAATTGTGTTATAAAAAGTGTGTGCTGGAAAATATTTTGATTATTATGGAATATTATTTTACTCAAATGATTTATATGAAAGTATAAGATCTAAAGCTTTAAATTTATTCATCAATCAGAAGCGCATAAAATTACATACGGAGGCAATTGAAAACTTACTCTGATTTGTATGCATTAATAAACGATAAAATTCAACACATAACAAATGCAAAAATTTAGATGTTTTTCCCAAGAGCTGTAAGCCCCTAATTTAAAACACTCACTTTTTTCTGGCTAAACTCCAAACCACAGAATAATTATAACTGTTACAAAGAATTATTAAAATAATATTATTTATTAAAATACACATACGAGGACACAGAGTTTACTAAAGAATAGGCAAGACTTGATTTCATTTTGTTGATAATGTTAAGTATTAGGTTATTAAGTATGAAATGTCCGATTCCTTAAGTGTTAAGATGACAGCTGATATCTCTGACATTTCACTTCGACACTTCTTGTTTTATTTTTATTGTGAAGGTACATTCTCAGTCTTGCAAATGCATGTTTTGGCTTGTGATTATCTTGCAAATTTTTTTAGAGCAATTTTTGTGAAACCATGGATAAGTCAAAAACTCATTTTCAAATATAAGTTCTGTTGTGGAACCAATGCAGTACAGACAGCTGGAAATATCAACGAAGTATTTGGGAAGGATGTGGCTAACAAATGCACAGTATTTCCACGGTTTGAAAAGTTTCCTTCTGGTGATTTTAATCTTGAAAATGAGCCAAGTGGGCCGCCTGAGACCAAGGTGGATAATGATGAGCTGAAAGCTATAGTGGAAGTGAATCCATCTCAACCTCCGTGTGAATTAGCAGCAAGGTTTTGATGTTACTATTCCAGCAATATTGGGCCATTTGAAACAAATTAGCAAGGTAAAGAAGCTGGATGGATGTGGGTTCTGCATGAATTAAAGGAGCGTCGGAAGAGACATTGTCTTAAAGCTTGCCTTTCTTTGCTGTCACAATATAAAATCAACCCATTTCTACACTGTTTTGTTATGTGTGATGAAAAATGGATTATTTTTGACAATTGCAAGTGTTCAGCACAATGGTTGGATAAAGATGAAGTGCCAAAACACATTCTAAAATCAAACATTCATCAAAAGAAGCTGATGGTGTCTGTTTGGTGGTCCAGTACTGATATTATCCACTATAGCTTCATGAAACCTGCTCTGTCGACTGCAGTGGATGTGTACTGCAACCAATTGGATGAAATGATGAGGATCCTTGCAATTAAGTGGCTGAGATTGGTCAATAGAGACAGACCAATCCTCTTGCAAGACAACGCCCGATCACATATTGTACAAACAATGCTGCTCAAACTGCAGAAGCTGAACTTGGACACTCTCTGTCATCCTCTGTATTCACCAAACCTTGCACCGACTACCACTTCTTCCAGTCTTTGGACCACTTCTTGCAAGGAAAAATATTCAATACTGAACAAGCCGTGTTAAACTCCTTTCACAATTTCATCGCCACTCACTCCGAAGGCTTCTTCACTGCTGGAATAAACAAGCTATCATTAAGATGGCAAAACTGCGCCCACAGTTAAGGCACATATTTTGATTAATTGTACTGCTTCTTGTTTGAGATATAATACACAACACTTTTGATTCAAAATGGGACATTTCATATTTAATTACTTAAAATATTTATATGCCCGTATTGCATATTCATGAAAATGCTAATTGGTGTGTTAACTGTGATGTCTGAAAGACGAGGTGTTAATGAGAAATTTCACATTCTCCTTCAGAACTTTCTGTTAAAACTTTTAACCATAAAAATATATTGTTTTTGAGTCAGAAAATATTTTTATTTTGGGAAAAAAATGAATGTTAGGAAATATTTTTCTTACAGGGAATGGAGGGATGTCAAAAACCAAAAAAATTAAAGAAATATAGCAGCTAATAATAATAATGTTTTAATAAATGAGGTTATGCTTTTTATGTACTTATTATTTTAAAAATATTGTTTTTGCATTTGAGCTCAAATTAGAAGCATAAAAACCAATGTTTCAGAAATAGGTAAGTCTTGAGATATAAGACCTAGATAAGTATCTGAGAAACTGGAGAATTGATAAAAATGTTTGGAATTTTCTGTGTGTGGAAGGGGTGGTGGTAGTTTAATTTCTTTTATTTTCTTTTTTCCTCTCGTTTTTAAACAACTGTTCAAATTCCCCTGTTTATCCTCATTGCAGCAGCCAAAAATACAGCAATCGCTTCTTCCTCAGCTACCTTATGACATTGATTCCAAGATGCACATCTTCACATTTTAATAGCTGTGAAGTAATGATAGGTCTTACAATAGATGACACCTTGAAATCATTGGCATCAGTAGCAATGCAGTGATCATTGGAGCACCTACGTGAAATCTTACGATGATGAAAATATTCCTGCTAGATCCACAAGAACAGGCAGCTTAATTGACCAAGGGCCCCAGCTCTTGTGTTTTAAAATCTACTGTTGCATTTTCAGTGAAGCCACACCTCCCATGTGCTGCTCCCAGCTAATGACTGAATGCAGCATGGATATTAATGTAGGCCTTTTATTTGGAGACACGGGTTTCTTCTGCTGGGTAAATATGGTTCAATGACCTCAGGACATGTGAAATTTTCCTTTGACCACACTGAAAAGTAGGATACAGATTCCTAAACTTCCTTCCCTCTCTCATCCACTTGGGTTGAACTCGTGTTGTGGTCTGAATGATTTCTCAGTTTCTTTCTCCCAACTCTCTCCTTATTTGCTCACATAGACATTTCCCCCAAAAAGATACCTGCACCCTTTCTTCCTTTATCTTGTAGTCTATATCCTGGAGGATTTTGACAGACACAATGTGATCTTGGCCTTTCATCTTTTCAATACTCAATTAAGTTGTGTACATTGTTATTGTGACATGCATTGAAATATCTTCAGATAGATTGCACTCTACAGGACATTGCGATTCAGAATTGTTGTGTCAGAAGTAAAGTGCAGAAACAGAGCAACAAGGTATAATTTGACATTAGTAAAGCAAATATTCATCGCGGATAAAATGAACAAATTTCCATTTCTTTTATAAACAACTAAGTGCTTTATATCTAAGAAGACGCTAACAAGGAGAAACTGTATACTCTGTTTCACCACTGAACTTCATGCAAAAATTTCCTACCTCATCTCAGATAATATTAATAAATACAAAGGTAGAAGAAACTGCCAAATCCCTTGGAGGGGGAGAAAAAATATCAAAGCAATGAGAAGCTAATGTGACCATTTCATCAAAATACTGTGAAGGCATTTCTTCATAGTTTACTTGTAAACATTATTTTTTACAGATTGGTGAGTTTTTAGCCAATTAAGTATGGTATTTTCTCTACCTCCTCTTTCATGTTTTATCTTCCTGTGGCTCAAAGACTTCAGTTTTGCACGTTTTTCTTAAATCCAGTCATGCTTGCCTGTGTTCACTTTAAGATGCACCATGACTTATTTTTATGGAATCATAAATCTTTAAGTTTGAAAGAGAATCTACACATCATATACTAAATATTTTTCCCTCTGTAGAAATTCTTCCACAAAATCATGGCAAGTGATAACTCAGCTGTACTAGAACATATTAAGAACAGTGTTAAGTTGTTTTTGGATCTCAATTTTCCTCACTTCATAACATAAAGGTATTGAACTATCTAACCTCCAAGTTTCCTTACAGCTTACAATTTGTGAATGAATTTCTTGCTAGCATACAGTTTCCAACAGAATGAAAGATGAGAACGATCAAGAGTGTAGTAGAAGGAGAGGGCATCGAGGCATCAAAGGGAAGTCAATTGTATGAGGTTTTGGATACAATAAGGAGCTGTCATGAGTATGCTATGAAAGTACAAGAAACACAATTTAATTGAATAAATAAAAAGACTACAAGATGTAAAATATTGAGGGAACTATGGAGGAGAAAGTTGGAAACAAACCAAAGAAAGCCTGAGTTCTTTCTTATATAAATATTATGTTTCATTTATATTTAATATAGCCACATGCAGAGTAAATTATCCTTGGTGAATTCTGAAACATTTTTAATAGACTCCAGTTATATTGCACTAAGATGACTAAATCAAAACATTTTATACCTTTAAACAAATATCAAGAAAAAACATTTTATGGTAGGGACTTTTGCCTCTTGTATGCCTTATTCTCATTGTCTAGAATAGTAGCTGATGTATACCAAACATTCTATAAATACTTGTTGAATAAACTTGTTGAAAAAATATTTAGGTCTTATACGTCAATGATTAAATGGAACTTTTACTCAAGTCATTATTTCAAGGAACTTTTTGAACTTTCCTTACACAAGTATTATTTTTTGAACTTTGATTACCATATAAGATTTTGTCTAACATAAAGAAAGATAAAAAATAAGTCACCAGATATATGAAGTCTGTATATTATTTCAAATGTTATTATCCATATGATCTGTAATCCATTTAATCATATTTGCACATTTAGGGAGTTTTCACGTATAGAATTATACAATCTTTTCCTGAAAAGGATTGATTCCTTTTCAAATATCTGCATGCCTTTTAGAGAACACCGAAGGTTCTCAGCAAATTGTTAATATTACCTATCATTAATGAAAAGATCACAAATATGCAAGGCTCTTCTTAAATTGAGTAACTCCCCTAAACAACAAAAATATAGCAAGTTGGTTTCTCAGATTTTTACTTTAATAGCTATCGCTGACATTAATTCTTACTTACAAACTGAATTAGTAATTGTCTAACATTCAGTGTTTTATTGGTAATTTCCCTGCTAGATGCATGGGAATTACAAATGTATGCATTTGTAATCATTAATCAAATTTTTCTTCAAAAGGTGTATTCACTTATATATATATATAAAGTAAATATATTATTTTATTTAACATATTTTATTTCCCTATTATTTTATATTTAGATAAGATTAAAATCCAGCATTTTTTCTTAGCAATGTATAAGTTCATTTTCTCATACATTGCTATAGAAAAAAACCCCTAATGTTGTTAAATATATACAGACTGAGATTTTAGCTGTGAATGCCTTGTAATACTGAAGGAGCAAATGATGGTCAAAATAAGAATATTCCTTTATGAACTAATAGAATGTGAGTTCAGATTTATTCTGTGAAATAGGTTTTCCAAAGTTTAGGACTCCAAATTCTAATTCTGTTGATCAGGTTTCACCGTTACTGAGAACTTTAAAGAAGACTAGCAAAGAGTCAGTTTTTCTCTTAAGAGTATTAACTGGTAGGATATGTTTTGTGACTTTCAGGAAGCTAAAATTATAAAGAATCCCTACAACCTCGGTGATGGCACACTTATAACTTTGACTCAAGCAGTACAAAAGCAATCCATGCAAACAAAACATTTGCACCCCTGTAATATTCTGAAATAAAATTAATTAATTAATTAATTAAAAAAGAATCCCTACAACTTGTGGCTAGCACAACTGAAGGATAATTGATTCCAAGACAAAAATGCTGTGAGCAATCATCCATTCCAATATATCAAATCCACGTGCAAACTCAATAATGAGTTCAATTTTCTTAAACAGACCAGTTTTGATTTACTTTAATCAACATTTATGTGCAAGGAAGTATGCCAGTTAATTGGAAACTTAAAATGAAAGAATCTAAATTAAGATGTTTGTAATGATGAATAGGGATAACTTTTTATACTATTTAATGAGTATGCATGAAGTGCCAGATGCTTGCTAAAAATTTATTTGAATTGGCTCATGTAATCCTCAAAATATCCATATAAATTAGTGATGTTATGGTCACTATTTTACAGATACCACTGCTGAGGTTAGGTAACTTGCCTAAAATTAAAAATCTTGTCATTGGTGAAATCAGATTTGCACTTTTACTTACAGCAGAGACCAAGCTTTAGTTGGGAATATGCGAGAGGAGTTTTACATTTTACAATATTTTACAGGCTTCAAAGGGCCTGTAAATGAATACATGTTATGAGATATATAAGGTAGCCATTATTACGTCCACATTTAAAAATTAGGGAATAGTAGAAAAATAAAGTGAGTCTGATTCATTTTGCTTAATTATTCAAAGTGAAACAGCCATTATTTTGAAGGAACCACATTTACAACCTAAATTTTCTGACACTAAATCCAAAATCCTCTTTATAACCAGAATTATAAACTGAATTTTCTGACACCAAATCCAATATTCTTTGTATTAAACTACACTGTGTCTATACATAGCAAAATTTCCCTTTCTGTGGCAGTATGGCTAAATCAGTTTCCTTTTCTAGCCACCTGAACCAAAATTTTGAGAGTCACATTTAACACTGAATCAGCGTGTTGTTACTTTATTATCAAGCCTTCAAGGACTAGTCAAAAATCTTCATTTAGATCCTTCAAATAAGGTGAACCCATCATTAACATGACTCTGTTTATACCCTTCACCTTCTATTATCTACTGCACTGATACAAATATCATTATGTGATAGACATTATGATCCATATCATTGCATGATAGATATTAAAAAATAAACATTTGTAAAATGGTTAATGAATCATTTATGTAATTCAAATATATTTGTAAAAGGAGCTCAGCATTGCAGAAATCAAAAAGGAATAAAAAAGATAAAGCTTAATTTTTGTTTTTAATTCATTATTCCTTGATATACTAACCATATCTATTAAAAAGTCACCTTTAGCTATTCATTTTTTATGAAATGTTCAGATAATTAGGATATGCATATTGTCTACTAGTTTTGCTTAGAAAATGTAAACAACCCATCTTTTTTACAAAATTATTTCTGTGTTTATAACAACTGTTGTGGCATTTTTGTTTCTTTTCTAGCCAAATAATTTACACAAAGTATCTCTAATTTCCACTAGAACAATCAAACAGAATAGGTTAATTTACATTTATCAAACAAGCACTATTTTTAATATGTAGTATCCCTGTAGTGGGCAATAATTTGGCTCTCATTCTAGGGAATTTATTTTTGTATGTAAGTTCCATCGAAGTATTAATATAATTTTCATAGTATAAAATATGCCTATTTTAAATATGCATTTGAATTCATTCTGACTTGTAATACATTTATGAAACTGTATCAAGATATATTAATAGAATGATTTTATCATCCTAAAATATTCTGTTGTGTCCTATCTATCCTCAACCACTGTGCCTGCACAATTATGGATGTGTTTTCTTTTACTATAGATTAAATTTACCTTTTCTTAAAATTTTGGGTAATATGACTAATGCTATTAATATTTGTGCACAGACTGTGCTGACATGGGTTTTTAATTTTCTTGGTGGATTAGCTAGGAATGGAATTACTGGAGTATACGGATAACTTAATTTTCTTAGATAATTAACTAAGAATAAGAAATCGTCAAACTATTATCCAAAGTGTTTGTACCACTATATGTTTACACTACCAATTTATAGAGTATTATTTGTTCCGCACCATTGCTAACATTAGACATGATCAACTTTTTAACTTTAGCTATTCTAAAGAGTGTAAAATGGTACATTTTATTTTCATTGTACTTATTTTGAATAGTATTAAGTCTTTGATTTGACTCTTAGCTTGACTGTTATTAGTATGTAGAAATGTTACTGATTTATGTACATTGATTTTGTATCCTGGGGCTTTGTGAAATTTACTTATCAATTCTAGGAATCTCTTGGTGGAGTCTTTGGGGTTTTCTGGATACAAAATCATATCATCAGCAAAGAGCCCTAGTTTGACCTCCTCTTTCCCAATTTGGATACCCTTAATATTTTTCTTTTGCCTGAATGCCTTAAGACTTCCAGGACTATGTTGAATATGTGTGGTGACAGTGTGCAACCTGTCTTGTTCCAGCTCTTATGGGGAATGCTTTGAACTTTTCACCATCCAGTATGATGCTGGCTGTGGGTTTCTCATACATAGCTTTTATAATTCTGAGATAAGTTCCTTCTATGCCTAGTTTGTTGAGGGTTTTTATCATGAAAGGGTGCTGGATTTTGTCAAATGCTTTTTCTGTATCTGTTGAGATGATCATATAGTCTTTGGTTTTGTTTCTGTTTATGTGGTGAATCACATTTATTGATTTACATATGTTGAATCATACTTGCATCCCTGGGATGAAGCCCACTTGGTCCTGGTGGATTATTTTTGTTTGATGTGCTGATGACTTCAGTTTCCTAGTATTTTGTTGAGGATTTTTAATCTACATTCATAAGGGATATCGGTCTGTGGTTTTCTTTTTTTGTTGTGTCCTTCCTTGGCTTCTGTAGAAAAGTGATAGTGGCTTAAGAGAATGAGTTGGACAGGATTTCCTCTTTCTCAAAATTATGAAATAATTTCCGTATTATTGGCACCCATTTTTCTTTGTAGGTCTGATAGAATTCAGCTGTGAATCTATTTCAACCAGTGCTTATTTTTGTTGGGAGTTTTTTTTTTGCTTACAGCTTTTAATACTTAACCATTTCTCTTTGACTTCTGCCCCATACCCGCGCAACCTGATAAGCAAGTCCAGGTGGTTTGTCCTGTAGCACTTGCAGAGTTTGAATCCTACAGGCCTCTGCCTATGCAAAGCAACCCTCAGCCCAGGTCCATACCCAACCACCATAAAAACTCCAAGCCATTTCTTCTTTCCCTGTTCTCTCAAACCATTTTTTTGGACCTGTTTGGGAGCTGCCTTGCTTTCCCCAGAATGCCTTATTATGTGAGAAATAAATTCTTCATTCCGTTTTGGGGTGCATGTGTGTGTGGCATTATTAGTATCTACATGTGAACAAATTTGGATAATGGTCCATTTTGCCTCAGCTGAAAGTGTACAATAATATCACTTAAATGTTATTAGTGATACTACTTTCTTATTATCCTTATGTTTTATGATGTTATATTCTGTTTTCATTTACTAATACTGATAATTTATGTTCTCTCTCTCTTCCTCTTTTTAAATACTTAATCTGCTTAAATTGTTTATCAACTATAGGTATTTTTCAAAGAATCAGCTTTGGATTTTGTCTATATTGTCTGTTTTCTACTTTATTGATTACTACTATTATGTGTATCATTTTTCATTTTCCTTTTTTAAGATCTAATTTGGTCTTCTTTTTTGGGCTTATTAAGGTTAATACCAACCTCATGAGTTTAATAATTTTATCTCTCTAATTTGAAAGTATTTGAAGAATAATCATTTATGGAATTAAAAGATACAAGTTTTGCTTTAAAAAATTGTTTTAGCTGTATCCTCAAATTTGGATAGGCTGTGTTTTTATTTTCATTCAGTTTCTAAAATTTTTCTAATTTTCTTTTGATTTCTCATTTTAAAATTACCATGGTGATAGTAGTGATGATTTAACATTTATTGCCAAATGTTTAGAGTTTTCCCAGGAATCTTCTAATTAAATATTATATGGACAGGAACATCTTTTTTGTGATTTTTTAAATGTTTAAAATTCATTGATACATATTTTATGGCTCATCTTATGGTCTAGTTTGTTGAATGATGTTGAATGCCCCATCAATACTTGAAATTAATTTTATCAATTTTTGCTCAGTGGAGTGGTCTATAAATGTCAATTAAGTCATCTTGGTTAATAAAGATTTTTTTTTTGTTGTTCTTATATATTCTACATGTGTACTCTAATTCCTTTTTGTAGATCCCCGTTATCATCTGGTGCCTATTACCTTTTGCTAGAACTTTATTTTTTAACATTTATTGTATTTTCTATTTAACCTTTATTTTTCTTTAACATTTATTGTATTGCAGATCTGTTGGTGACACATTTTCTTTTATTTGTTGAAAAATATTTATTTTCCCTCTGTTTTAGAGGACATTTTCACTGAATATAACATTCTAAGTTGGCAAGTTTTCCTTTTTTGTTTGTTTCTGTTTCATCACTCTGATTAAGTTGTTGTATCATGTCCTGGCTTGTACAGTATATAGTAATTACTTGTTTCACAGTGAGAAGGTCTATGCAAACTTATCCCCTGGCTTGTACAAGTAGTACTGTTCTTGTGGAGTTTCACTCTGCTTATTCAAGGCCCTGTGTTCAGTATCGGTTCTCAGAAGCCCAAAGGCAGACAGTTGGAGCTATTTTCTGCATAGCTCCTTCATTTCTGGAACTCTGGTTTCTAACATGCTACCACCTCAGTTTCCCCTAAATCTTCAATTCATTGGAAATGTCAGACTTTTTATAGACCTACCATGCACCTAAATAAGAGTAAATAAATTACAAGCATGTAAATGCTGTATTATACATCTTGCAAAAGAATGCTTAGAATTGAAGATATTTGTCTCAGTCAAGTGTATTCCATTTTATTTAAATTCACACTTGTAGTGGCCATTTTATTAATCATCCTATATTCACCAAGTATGACAATTTGGTCCAAGGTCAAGGTAGAGTAAAATAATTGTGTATTCAAAACTTACTGAAGAGAATGAGAACTTTTAAAAGCCACTGATACATTGGACACTAATTGACATTTTTTGACAGTATAAGTGAAAAGGTCGAGAATTAAATTGGCCAGAAAATAATGTAAGCAATCATGCTTCTAGCATTTTCACTAAACTTTGGGGAGGTGTTATTGAGGGATAAAGCACTTGTGGAGAACAGCAGAAAAAAGAATAATCTTATATTGGCAAAGTTTTATTATATCTGTATGATTCATTAGGTAAGCTAAGCATAAATCATTTTTAAATTTTATACTAATTTCTATTAATGAGAAGATAAAACAGATAAAAAAGCATAAAAACAAATAAAAATTCATCATATCAAAACTTCCTTCACATTGAATTTTTCCTACTAATAAAGTAAGTTATACCACTTTCCAAGAATTCACTATGAAAAGTTTAATAAAATTTCTAAAAAATGCAATTTCTGTTCTCAATAAGGAGCAACTCAGGGCCATGCAGGCATTCAAAACTCAAGTTACTATTGTCTGCTGTAAAGCTCAAATTCACAGACAAAGACGGAAAGTCATTGCTTAACATTTGTCAGAACCATCATTGCAATCCCTAGGCCAGGAAACTATGTAATTATCTCTTAGAAAAAATTTTAAAGGCAAAACAATACATGAAAACTTAAAGATACTTCTCATACTACACCTTAGTGTTTGAGTCTTATGCAGGATATACATTATCATGGAATGTTATAGAGAAGAGTATTCCTGGTTTTGCACATATAACTGGGAGACTTGCCCCTCTACTGAAGTTGGCAGTGGTGGTGGTGTGGGGTTGAGGGTGTGGAGTATAGATCGTATCCAAACTTTTGTTAACCAAGTCGCAGATGTGGATTAAGTTCTGAATGTCACTTATTAGAAAATCTTAGTAAACTGGAGTACACCAAAGTAAGCATTTCTAGCTTATAAAAATCTCAATTTTTTTAATTACAATTTCTCTGTATATCTTTTTTTTATTAATGTGGTTAAAATTTGATCAAAAATCTCCCCCCTTTTTTTTTCTGGAGCCCTTAATCTACTAAGTATGCAGACTTACTAATTTATGTTTGTCCTAAACCCCTATTCTTTGCCATATTAGAGGACAAAAAATCTCATTTTCTTCCTGGATTTGATGAAATTTTAGCTATTATATAAAGCCAAAAAAGAGAGCATGTAATTTGTCTTAAAGGACTTGTTTTAATTGGAGAGAAGGCAATTATTAAAGCAGAAGAAAAGGTGTTAAGATGTATGCGAATGTGGGTAGATGTCCCTTATCTCATTGCATGTATAAATTAGTGTTTCTGTACATGTAAGTTTCCTATAAATATGGAGGTTTGATCATATATTGAGAATGTGGGGAGAAAAAAGCCATGGAAATTTAGTAGATAAAATGTGAAATAGCTGTTACAGAAAACAAGAGAATAAAGTAAATGAGAAATGTAGTAAGATTCACAAACATTTCTGACAATCTATTGAAGATGATAATCATTGATTTAGAGTCGAATCCATCTGTCTTGTGTATTACCGTCTCTAGGTACTCTCTCATCTTCTCAGGAAAACTGCATAAGTTGACATAGCAACTGTATATTAAAGTAGAGGTTCAAATTGATTTTTTTAATTCTTGGCCCATTTGTTAATTCTACACTAGATCTTTTGTGTCCAAACACATACTTAGAAGCTATAGTCCAAAAAGTTATAATGTAGAGTATTAAAAAGTATATTAGTCTTATTTGAATTTTTTTAAAAAACTAGACAATTTTAAAACTCTTATAATTATTCATAGAATTTTTTTCAGTATACCTTTCTTTCCATACATTGAATACTGAAAACGCTTAACATAAAAATATTTCCTAATTCTTTTTACCTTTAAGGTTTAATTTTTGCTACTAAAATTATGGAAAAATTATGAGGACATTTGAAGCTTTTAGAACAAAGACAATGGCCAAGAAAGCTTATTACTGAAAAGGAGCAATGGATTATAAAAAAAAAAAAAAAATAGAATTGAAGATCAATTAGCATCACCTTTTTCCAGGAGGCTTGTTGGAGATAGAGTTTGAGAATTACCTACCCTATCTTGAAAATGCTTGTATAGCAAATAAGAAAAGAAATCTCCTGGATGCCATTATGAATTGTTTCTCTAATCCAAAATGGAACTAAGACTAATCATAATCTACTTCAAAATATTAAGAACTTGTGAAATGTATAAATTATACAAAAATTCAATATAAATGTGAAATGAAATGAAATATTTATCCCCTTAAATACAAAAGTTATGAGGAAAAAACCCCCAAATTTCATCAACTCTTTGACCAGAGGAGGGATTGATAAAAACGGAAAGACCAATGACAATTTCTAAAGCAGATAAGAGCTTCAGTGGACAAAAACAAAAAATATCTATCAATTATAACTATGTAATAAAAAAGTAAGTTGCTTTGTAGAACACATAATCCCAGTTTAGTGGAAATATTCATGCGGGAGCCAGAGAAACTGACTCAAATCTTTAAAGTAAATATTTACCTTAGATGGGAGATTAGAGTGGAAAATCAGCACTAAGATTTTGTGCCTTTATAAATTGACTTTTTCAGGTAGAAATAGTGATTCTTGGGGTATTGATACCTGTATAGGGTGTAGAAAAAACTTTAAGGGAAAAGTATAGTATGAAATATATAGTATAAAATCCAATAAAAATGCTAATCTTGACTAAAGTTAATTAGGTCATTAAAATAATCATCTGCCTGATTTTGAAATCTGAATTATGATCATAACTTTGTGAAAATCATCTGTATTAGCATATCATTGATAGTTTGAACTCCCAATTATAAAAGGTTTGGAAGACAGCTAATGGCTGACATCATATGAATTTGTAGAGCAAATTAAATATAATACTCAATGAAGCATGGAGGCTATTAATGCTATTACCTATAAACATGTGCAGAAAATAAAAGTGGAGGATTAGTATGTGTTGCTTCAAATCCTCAAGTGACATATAGCATGGTCAACTGGAAAGGATGAGGAAATATTAGGATGTTATGAATAGATGGCAATAGCCTTGAATTTTAAATGGAAACAATCCTTAGAAACAAGGAAATATAATTCTGTTATGTTAGAACATTTATTTAAAAGACAGTATGTATCCAAAGATTACTATAAATACTTTCATAATTCAGGCCATAAGATGAAATTAGCATTATGGCTTTAATTTTAAACTTCCCAATCATTAAAGAAGGTAAAAGGAGCACTATTGTCAGAATATGAACTTTTAATTTAGATCACCCTAAATTGAACTCTTCTCCTGGTTTTCTACCCATGTAATGGTAGACAATCGAAGACATCTCATTAGATCACTTTCATATAATGATGATAATTTTTATAAAATGAAGATTAAAATGTGTTTTAACTGGAAGAGACCATAAAGAAACTATAAAATTCATCTCATCAATATATAACAAATTTTGATATTTATTGGAAACTATAAATAATTGATAATGATGGCCTGGAACATTGTATGGAAATTTTGACTCACTCTTATGATTCTATAGTGAAAAGTACTATCTGCAGTTAGTGGTTTCTGCCCTGGACACAGAATAGGGTGACTCAGGTGCCAGGGATATATCAATCCCAATCTCTTATAAGGACTTCTCCCTTCAAACTTCTCACCTCCCCTCTTACAAAGGAGAAAACTGAAAACTGGAGAGATCATATCTCTGATAAGAAGGCATATAGACTGGCTGCTAGTTTTTCTATATTAGCACAGTTTATCCCATTTTGGTGCTACTTGGATAAAAGAAATTTAGTTTTACATATATTCCAATAGATTCACATAAACACACATATATTATTGAGTTAAATTAAGGAAGCAAATTTTTACTTTTTATTATGCTAAGGTAAATATAGAAAGAAATATAACTACTCAGGGTTGCATGTTGAAGTATAATATTCTTACAGTTAGTATTAATACCAATGGCAACAAGTCACTGACTATAGAGAACACTTAAAAAATCAAATAGAAATAGATAAGACATATTCGAGGGACTTTCACTTGTCCATTTTTTTAAGTCTTTGCTATTTGCTACAACTTAGCAAAAAATAATTTTATGTTCAGCCAAATCACGTAATTTCAGCCTACTTCAACATTATTTGAGTAACTCCTTTGAGTTTAGTTTCTATTCTAACAAATTTAAATTCACATATTGTGTTTGACAGAAGTAGCGTAAGTAAAAGGACATTGGGGCCAAGTGCAGTGGCTCATGCCTGTATTCCCAACACTCTGGGAGGCCAAGGTGGGAGGAACCCTTGAGGTCAGGAGTTCAAGACCAGCCTGAGCAAGAGTGAGACCCTCTCTACAAAAAAATCGAAAAATCTGGTGTGATGGGAGGCTGAGGCAGGAGGATCACTTGGCCTGGGAATTTGAGGATCACTTGAGCCTAGGAGTTGGAGGTTGCTGTGAGCTAAGATGGTACCACTGCACGCTAGCTGAGACCACTTATTCCTAAGATTAGCCCACAATGTAGTCCTTCTCCTCTTGCTTTATCAGCAAGTAAACATCTTAAAATCCAATGAAAACTACACCTTCTCATAGGCCAAGTGGCTATTTTTAAAGAGCAAAGTGGTAATGCCTTTCTGCATGCTCTAAAATACAACCTATTTTACTTCTGTTGTTCCAGAACATTTCATCTGTTCTTAAGTCCCAACCTTTTCTCTGGATTTTCTACCATGTATATTTGTGCATTCATAAGGTAGTATTATGCTGAAAAAGCTGTTGAGGTAATGAGTTCTGGATGGAGTTCTGGGAAGGAATATTATTTTGATCTTATTCATACATAATTTCAGTAATCATATAATTTTATAATAAAGTAGTATCTTTACTTTGAAAAAACACTAATATTTTTGTAATGTTGTCTTTACATTTTATCTTTGTAACTTTTCCTAGTCATTTAAAGTATTATTAATGAAACATCACCACAATGAATGATATATAAAATAATATTAATATTTTTGAGTCTAATGAGATACATCATAAATCGATTCCTTATTTGAGCTTAAGAAAATATTTTATTTATTTATTTTACATTCTGAAATAAATAAATATAATTTTGATATTTCATTTTTATTTTTCTGTCAGCTTCCTAGTTTTACATGTAGATAATTTCTTTTAGATTTTGCCCTCATGATCATGGTAGGCATCTTTAATGTATCATAATATGTTTAATAGTAACACTGTAATATTTTATGTAAAATATAAAAAATTTTCAAAAGCATAGTTTTATGCTCCATTCATAGTGCTACCTACAGATGACATATATATTATCAATACATGAACATACATTAGAAACCTTATAATACAGGCATTATAATTATTTCTGAAAACTGTACTATTTGTTAAAAAATAGAGAGAAAAAAGCCTGCATTGTGTACATCTCTGTATATTTACCATTTCTAGTATTTTGTATTTCTTCTTATGGTTCTGAGCTTCCATGTAGTCATGTTATTTTAACCTGAATCACTTCGTTTAGCAATTTTTGTGTGCAGATTTGATGGCAAAAAATTATCTAAATTGTCCTTTATAGAAAAATGCCTTTATTTTGCCTTAGTTTCCAAAGGAAATTTGTGAAGATATAGAATTTTTCAATGATAGAATTTTCTGCCTTTCAACAACTGAAGTTGTCATTCTACTCTTTTCTGTTACCCATGTACTTTTTTTAAGTTAGAAGTTGGCCATTGTTCTTATATCCTTCATGTGATGTGTCTTTTTTCCTCTGGTTGCTTTTAAGATCTTTGTTTTTTAATCTTCAGTTTTCTTCAGCTTGGCTATGATGAGCCCAGGCGTGGTTTTCTTTGCTTTTATTCTGATAATGGTTTGCTGAAAATTTTGGAACATGGGTTGTAGTTTTTGAACAATTCGTATGTAGCAGACTTTTCTTAAGTTTAGGCGTTCCTTGTCTTCTAAATACGGAAAACAAAATATTATCCTTACTTCAACACTACCTTTTACTCCCTGCCCACTAAGGTAATCAGCATTATTTACCCGGAATATCTTTTCTAATTTTTATTTATGCTCATATACACACACATACACATATATATTGTTTTTATAAAAATCAATATTATATTATGCATATTGTCCTATATTTAGCTCTCATAATTTAATAAAATATTTTATGACTGTCTCTCTAGGAAAGTAGCTAATAGCTAGGAAACGTGTAAATCATTTTGTTGAATAGAATCCTGTTATTCCATCCTAGATATATAGCATAATTATTTCAATAACTTCTTTATGAGTGTTCAAGTGGTTTCCAGTTTGTTGAGTAAAGGTGTGATTGAGTCTCACTCTGTTGCCTGGGCTTGAGTGCCATGGCGTCAGCCTAGCTCACAGCAACCTCAAACGCCAGGGCTCAAGCGATCCTCCCGCCTCAGCTTCCTGAGCAGCTGGGACTATAGGCATGTGCCACCATGCACGGCTAATTTTTTCTATATATTTTTAGTTGTCCAGATAATTTCTTTCTATTTTTAGTAGAGACGGGTCTCGCTCTTGCTCAGGCTGGTCTCAAACTCCTGACCTCGAGTGATCCACCGGCCTCGGCCTCCCAGAGTGCTAGGATTACAGGCGTGAGCCACCGCATCCCACCGTAGCCGGTATGTTTTAATACCTTTCTTTTGTCTGTGAAGGAAGAAGCATAATTCGACTCAGTTTTATTTTCCCTCATATTCCTAGGAATAGTCTCATTTATAAAGCAGAAAAGAAATCATAGGTTAAATAATAATCACTTAATGTGAAATGCAGCTATCAATTACAGAAAGTCATTAATTAAATTAAATATTTGCCAACAGCTCTATCCATTTACATTATTGTTAAGATTTTCTATCAAAACAGTTTCATTAAATTTTATATGCTAATCAGAATGTTTACCATTAATTTTGCCTAACATTGCTTTGCACTTAAGTTTTGGATTCTTTTTTCATTATAATTTTAAAGCAATTAACTTACAAGGAAAAAAGTAATTTGCAAGTTTGCATAATTCACGATGTTAGTCTGCTACATTAGAAAGAAAAAAATAGCAGGATTCTAAGTTTTCCTTCAAAGAGAAAATAGAGACAAGAACATGTACACATTAAAGTCTTTTTTGGTTGATAATTCCTATAAATCTATTTTTAAAATTGCATACAGAACATTGAGTTTAATAAAAGCATGGTATAGAAAATTGTTTTTGAGCTTCTGAGATTAGCCTAAGCAAATTAGAAAACTAATTAGTAGATGGGAAAAATTGCAATTATGAAAGACGTAATAAACCATGGCAGATGATTTACCTCTTTTTATCACTTACTCTTACATAGACTTAAAGACAGAAAATCAAAAATAAAGAAGTTATTTTCCATTCAGCTGTACCAAACTTTAAGAACTTAAATTTGAGGCATCTTTATCAGTTGACTTTTCTTTGTTGAAGGGTTTTAAATAAGTTTGACTGTGAAGACCATTAGAAAGTTGGCTATAAACCTCAATTCATATTTAACCATTTCTAACTTAACTGTCCCTCAAGCTTGCCCCCAAACAGTCTAATGCAGAGGACATACTATATTACATGCATATGCTTATATTAGAAAAAGGCTCCACTAGGTGTTTTAATTTAACATGCATTGAAATTATTTGCAAGTATAAAATTAAATAATTCTTTGTTGTATATGTTTATTTATTCTGTGTATAGTACCTATTATTCTGAGTCCTGATCGATTGACTTCATTAGTCTATAGATATAAAAATATCCATTCTGCTGATGAAATGATATTTAATCAAGGTCATTATTATATTATCTAATAATTGTGTTGAATGTACTAGATGAATTGCACAACCGTATGGTACCTAGTCATAATTAAGATCGTCTCACTTCCTTCCATCATTGAGTTTTTAAGAAACTTTCCTCAAGGCCTGACCTTATCTTATATTTTTCATAAAGTTGCTACTATGTGACCTTATTCATCCTTGACTGTGAGGTACAATAGCAAACCAGGATTGCTACTGGGATGCTATGATTGGCATCTTCAAAAGTTAGGTAGCATTACCAGTGACAGAACTTTAGAAGTTTCAGAATTCAAGTTCACCCTGGATAAGCTTTGATGCTTATCTGAAGCTTATTCAAACTGCCTGAATTGGTAAAATTGAGCTGTAAATGTCAAAAAGTAGACTTTCTCATGAGATTTACTATACTTTAACTTCTGTTTGAAATCAGGAATACGAAGAGGAAAATTTCTCTTGCAATGTCAATGTGGCTCTTTTTCAAGCCTTAAATCAAAGATGGGAATGAAAAAGCAAAAGGAAAAAACAGACAATCTAAATTTATTTAAATACTTGTTTATTTTAGTTTAAAAATGGAGATAGCAAAATTTGAAAAAAACAATTCTATTCCGATACAATTTTTCAAAGCTAAAATGTGGCCAGGTCTAGTGTTTTCATTTAGTGAGAAAATAGAATTAATGAAGTTTATGTCATTAATGTGTTTTTAAGATCAACAAAATCTCAGTCTATGAAACTGTACTTCTTCTCCCCAAGAATCCACTGTGCCAACATGGATATTGAACAAGGCTAGAAACTTGTCTACACTTCCTGTGGTTTAATCTCAAGGTAGCCTCGTATTTGCTGCCTAATGCTAACATATGACATAGTAAGAGGGTCTCTGATTTGTAATATGTAAATGTGGATAATAATTACACTTAATTCATTAGTATTGATGTTCAAGATTTAATTTCTTAGCACAGTGTCAACCATAAAATGGGCATTAATATCATCATTATTATTTCTCTCATACCCTGTTTCATGAAATATTGAAGTTGATAATTTTTAGCACCCTACTTTCAGAATATTAGATTTCCACACTCTGTAAAATTTCTTTCCTTCAGAGTCATGTCATCTGTCTGCTACTCTACACTTTTCTGCTTTTCCATCATTCACCAACCTCCCAATTGTTCCCTATTCATTCATCATGGATGTTCATTTGTGCTCCGTTTCATACATATGCTCTTATAGATATCCGGTGAAATATGTCAACCACAGGAAGTCTCCTAATTTAGAAATCACAAATTTCTGAACCACCTCTCTATTTGTCTACCTCTATTATTCTCTCACTTGTTCTTGATAGCTTATTTCTAAAGCCTTTATTATTTTATTTTATTATTTTAATATTTTTTAAATTTTATTTATTTTTGGTTGTGGAGCTGACTTTAGTGTAAGTCTGGGGAACAGATGGGTTAAAAATCACAGCAACACAAATCTCTTCACTTGAGTTTAGACTTCCTGGTTCTTAAAATGCCTACCTGCTTTTCCTTCTAAACTGGGCTTCAGCCAATTTGCTCAGCTTTCCTTTTCTCTCTCCCCTTCCTCTTTTTTTCTTCCCTGCAATTCCTCCTGGTCCAAATAACCGGTATTTAACTGCAGAATAGTTTAGCTACCTGTTGGGTTCCATTGCCCCGTGGCACCCATCCTCAATGAGCTTATCAAAACATTCCTGTGGAAAAGATATAAATCTTGCTTTTTAAAATATGGCTTTATAAGCCATGTAAAGCTTTAATTTTAGATCAAACTAATTAACCTTTTGCAGCATTTCCCCCATACTTAGAATAATGAATGCTTATGGAAGTATCACCCATGTGAAATAGTGCACAACAGTCTATGCTCTTAATAATAGCTATCAGCTCCATCAGCCATTCGTTTACAATGACAACTTCAAACATGACTTTCTTCATTGATTCAGTAAATATTTGTTCATTATTTACTCTGGGGAAAAACCACTGTGGTATCTAGCAGGGATGCAGTATTGAGCATAAGTTACATGGTGCCTTCTCTGTTAGAGCTGAGGGCTTATTGTGGAAGACCTGGTTTTAACAATCACATAATTAATGTACCTACACGTTACATGAGTGTTATGAACTAAAGTCAATGAATGCAGGAGAGAATAAACAAAAAACTGTATTTTTAAAAGAATGGTAGGAATCTTTGAAGATTTGATATTTAAACAGAGATTTTAAGGATTAGAAGAATGAATACAATACATGAGAATCAAAAATAGACTGAATGAGACATGTGACATGGTTGAAACAGCATGCAGCAAGAACCTGATATGGAAAAAAATTTGTGGTAAAGGGAGAGGTGGCTTCAAGGAAGGCATATCACATAAGCCATTTTTGAGAAATGCAGAAATAATCACTACTGGATTATAATAGGAACTGGGAATAAAAGCTTAATGAGTGACATAATCAAAATATCTCTTAGAAAGACCAGCTGACTGGTTTTGCGGATGGACAGAGGCTGAAATAAAGTCAAGAAGACAAGTCAAAAAGCTATGGTTCTATCACAGGCAAAATAAAATATCTCTGGAGTGAGATATTTTGCAGATAAGACTGAACTGGATGGGAGGTTGAGGAGTGGGCAGAATCAAGGATGACTTCCAGGTTTGTTCCATGAGCAACTTGATGAGTACTGCTTCGCATTTATTAAGATGAACAAAACTGGAGGAGAAACACATTGTGATTAGAGAGTGTCATGAATTTCTGAGACCATTACCTCAGGTCAGCCTCCTCCTAGAATCTCAAATCCCATGACTTCAACAATGTGTTAAGGATTCACATATCTGTACTTCCATTTCAGGTATCTACTTGATATCTCACTTTGGTTGTTATCTCACTAGTTCCACATAATCAGCATATCCAGCCCCCAACCATGATGGCTCGATTTTCACATACTCACAAACAGAAAACACACATAGAGATATCTATAAATATATGCATATATATGCATACATTTATATTGTTAATCCTTGAGCAGTATGGTTTGAACTGTGCTGGTTCACTTATATGTAAGTTTTTTCCAACCAAATGCAGATGTGAAATATAGTATTGGCAGGATGGGAAAATACCCCATGCAGAAGGCTGACTTTGTGTAACTTGAATATGGGAGGATTTTGGTGTGCAAGGGGGTCCTGGAACCAATCTCTCCTGTATACTGAGAAATGTCTATATATGGAATGTTTATGGAATATATAAAAATAGGAAATAATAAAATAGCAAAAAACCACAATCTAACACATGGCTATTACTTGCTATTTGAATAATGCAATGTATTTTGCATAGTACTTGCAGATTCCCTGTCATAGGAATGATTCATTTATTCAAGGTCCCAAAGCTAGATAAAGTCAGATCTAGTATCAAAGACTTGTTCTTCTGACTGAAAATTTAGCAAAAATAAATAATCTATATTTGCAATGGAAGTTCTTGTGTTACAGTTCTGGCCCCATGGTGGCCATTAGTTAATTAATGTGTTATTCAAAAAAATCATAAACCATATAGCTTATGGTTATATACAGCAGGTACCCCAAAAGACACTGGAGGTTTATAACTGGAAAAACACAGTCTATGAACCCAAAGGGCTGGTTATATTTACTTCATGAGCCACGACAAGCCACTTAACATTTCTGAGTCATACTGTTTTAAACTATAAAATAGGAATAGTAAGTAATATTTGTTTTATATAAATTGAGCATATTTGTGCGTGTGTGTGCGTGCATGCGTGCATGCATGCACATGTACATAGAGAGAGTTTTGTTATGAAGGTAGGAGATATTTTGGCCACGATCTCTACATTTAGACTGCCTGGGTTCTTATGTCAGCTCCAACACTAAGCCTGTAATTTAAGATAATAAATATCATAATAGAATACACTTGGATTGTACTTACAGTATGCCAGACAATGTTCTAAGATGTATATTTATATTAACCTAGTAATCCTCATAACACTGCTGTGTTTTAGGTATTCCCACTTTATGTCTAAAATGTTAAGTACAGAAAGTTTAAAGAACTTGCCCAAATTTAAAGAACTGGTAGAAAAAAGAGCCAACTTTCACACCCAGGCAGTTTGACTTTAGATTCTCTACTCTTACCTATTACGTTATATAGTACTTCTTGTAATCTCTATATCTTGTTTTCCTTACCTATAAAATATAAAATATAATAGTGCCTACTTCATAAGGTTGTTATTAAGAATTAACTTTTGACTTAAGGTCAAACCATGATCTGACTAAATTCTCCATAGGTGTTAGTTATTTTTCTTAACAGAGCTCTAGAAAAGATAGCGTTGTGACAGGAACCATAGGGAAGTATTAGGGTAAGGTTTGGACACCGATGTATGAGAAAAAATTTAGGCACTTTTCCTTTGGGAAATACCTACAAGTGGAATTGCTGGATCAGATGGTCTACTTTTAGTTCTTTGAGGAATCTTCAGGCTGTTTCTCACAGATGTTGTACTAGTTGGTAGTCCCATGAACAGTGTGTAAGCATTCCTTTCTCTCTGCATCCACACCAGCATCTATTGTTTTTAAACTTTTTAATAAAAGCCATTCTAACCAGGGTAAGGTGATATCTCATTGTGATTTTAATTTGCATTTCCCTGATGATTAGTGATATTGAGCATCTTTTCATATATTTATTGACCATTTGTCTATCTTCTTTTGAAAATCTTCTATTCATGTCTTTTGCCCACTTTTTAATGGGGTTGTTTGTTTTTTTTTTCTTGCTTATTTTCTTGAGTTCCTTGTAGATTCTGTTTATTAGACCTTTATTGGATGTATAGCTTGCGAATATTTTCTCCCATTCTGTAGGTCGTCTATGTGCTCTGTTAATTATTTCCTTAGCTGTGCAGAAGCTTTTTAATTTAATGAAGTCCCTTTTATTTATTTATTTTTGTTGTTGCTATGATTGCCATTGGGGTCTTCTTCATAAATTCTTTGCCTAGACCGATATCTAGAAGGGTTTTTCCTACATTTTCTTCTAGAATTCTTGCGGTATTATGCCTTACAATAAGTCTATTATCTATCTTGAATTAATTTTTGTGGGTGGTTAGAATTAAGAATCCTGTTTCATTCTTCTTCATGTGGTTATCTAATTTTCCCAACACCATTTATTGAATAGGGCTTCTTTTCCCCAGTGTATATTGCTATCCACTTTGTCACAGATCATTTAGCTGTATTTGGATGGTTTTATATCTGGGTTCTCTGTTTTATCCCATGGGCCTATGTTGCCATTTTTGTGCCAACACCATGCTGTTTTGGTTACTATAGCCTTGTGGTATAGCTTGAAGTCTGGTAATATGATGTCTCCAGATTTGTTCTTTTTGCTTAAGATTGCTTTGACTATTCAGGCTCCTTTCTGGTTCCAAATGAAGTGTAGAATTACATTTTCTAGATCCGTGAAATATGATGTTGCTATTTTGATGGGAATTACATTGAATCTGTGCATCATTTTGGGTAGTATGGACATTTTAACAATGTTAATTTTACTGATCCATGAGCATGCTATGTTTTTCCATTTGTTTGTCATGTACAATTTCTTTCCTTAGTACTTCATAGTTTTCTTTGTAGAGATCTTTCACCTCTTTGGTTAAGTACATTCCTAGGTATTTTATTTTCTTTGCAGCTATTGTGAATGGTATTGAGTCTTTGATTTAGCTCTTAGTTTGACTGTTATTGGTATATAAGGATGCTACTGATTTGTGTATATCAATTTTATAACCTGAGACTTTGCAGAATTTATTTATCAATTCCAGGAGTCTCTTGGTGGAGTCTTTGGGATTTTCTAGATCTAAGATCATATCATCAGCAAAAAGTGATAGTTTGACTTCCTCTTTCTTGATTTGGATACCCTTTATTTCTTTCTCTTGCCTGATTGCTCTGGCTAGGACTTTCAGCACTATATTGAATA
>RJWJ010012369.1:0-42159 GCA_004363605.1 Indri indri
CCATATTTTAGTGCTTTCATGAACATTTTTCAGACTGTTTCTCTTTCTATTCAAGGATCCCTTCAGGAATATATATAACTTCAGTGTTTTATTCTTCTTAAATGTAATTCCTTCATGCCTTGCCTTTGGTTTTCTCATTTAAAGAGTGTTATTCATGGCAATGCCTAACAAATCAGCCATTGTCTTCTATATTTTAGCACTAGGAAGATATCATCTTTCAAGCCATGTAGCTGGTAAAAGAAAGGACTGATAAATATCTACACTGGCCTTAAGCAACAAGTAGGCTTGATTTCCAGCCACATGTGTCTGTGGGTAAAGGGTAGAAGCCAAGAATAGGATGATTAGAATTACAGAGACTGATCATTTTAAGAA
The DNA here is from genome assembly GCA_004363605.1 of Indri indri. Classification (NCBI taxonomy): domain Eukaryota; kingdom Metazoa; phylum Chordata; class Mammalia; order Primates; family Indriidae; genus Indri; species Indri indri. The sequence continues at coordinate 373 of RJWJ010012369.1, forward strand.
CAGCATTTGTTAAAAAGCATTAAGGTACAGACATATCGTGGGATAAAACAGAGACATTAAAAATAATGATACATAGCTATATCTATTAGTCTATAGAAAATTCAAGATATATCAAGTAAAAATAACAAACTACAAAGGAGCATGTAAAATATGACCCTATTCGTGTTTAAACTTATATCGATATATAAATGTTTTGTTAACAGTATCCTTGGAAGTGAGATTAAAAGTGCTTCGGGGTTTTTTCTTTATACTTTTCTATATTTTCTGAATTTTCAAAAGGACTTTTTTCCTTTCAAAAAAGCTTCTAATTCTATTTTCATTTCTAAGTGCAGTCAAAAACTGTTAAACAGAAATGGATATAAAGTGGTTTAAACAAATCAAGTAATTATAAACTCAACTACATGTTGCTTATCTCCCTCTTAACCTAATTCCCATTCTCTTGATTAACAGCTGATATTTTTGTATTTTTGCCCAGTACAAAAGGATAATCAGGTTTTTTATGCATCAATTCTGCATCATCCAGCAATATGTTTATAATCCTTTTCTACACTTGCATTATCATCATCCTTGGTTAGTCTCAAGCTACCTTTTACGTGAGAAGACATACTTCTTACCTAACGTGTGGTATGTTATTTTCCAGAAGGCTAACTTGGCTTATGGATTAGCTAACTCTGCTTTTTCCTAGATGTGCTTGGTCTCTTTCCCTCAGATATAATATGCCTGCCTTAACATAAGAACAAGTCTTAGGGAAGAGCTTCAGTTTTCAATGCCTGTGATCCTTCAACCCTGGGTTCTCCAGAGGTTCTCAGTTCTATCCTTCTATAATTTTTTCTTTCTTTTTCTAAGAGTTCTAGGTTTGTGATCACAGGTGAACCACCAGCACCTGGTAACTGTTTTTAAATTTTAAAATGCCCATAGTGACTCATACTCCTAGTGCTACTACTAATAAAAATAAAATTGCATGGTTTTATTCTATTTTTTCTAGTTCGATACTGTATTCCTTTTTAAGATTTTTTTCCTTTTCTTTCATTTACACTTTTTAATTAGTAGGTAAAAAACATTGGCATTAACACCCCTGTTAATGTGCCTGACAAGACAGAGCAGCTAACTCTGCAAGAGCAAACTGCATGCCCAAACATGTCTCCCACTCGAGAGTGATATTGTCTCAGCATACTAAAGTCTGTCCTGTAGAGAAGCTTGACTGTCCCATCCCAAAATCCTTGCTCCTGGGAATTTAACAGGACTTTAGGTTAAAATTTCTCTCCCAAATAGCAAAAAAAATCTCGATCCCATTATAGTGTGGCAGAGCTACTAAAATTTTGATTTTGTATCTTCCTCTATATAGAAATGTATAGACAACTAGGCAATTAACCTGTAATACGGACTGAGAAGGAAATAGAATATACCATAATAGAAACCCTGAATATAAACATCTGCCCAGTTTTAATGATGAGAAAACTAAGACTCCTGAAACATTTCACAGTAATTTTTGTTTGTTTGTTTGTTTGTTTTTGAGAGACAGGGTCTTGCTTTGTCACCCAGGATGGAGTGCATTGGTATGATCACAGCTCACTGCAATCTTCAACTCTGAGGCCCAAGCAATCCTCCTGGCTCAGCCTCCCGAGCAACTGGGTCTACAGATGAGCACTACCATGCTCGGCTAATTTTGTGTGTGTGTGTGTGTGTGTGTGTGTGTGTGTGTGTGTGTGTGAAGATGGGATCTCACTGTGTTGCCCAGGCTGGCCTTGAACTCCTGGCCTCAAGTGATCCTCCCACCTCAGCCTCCCAAAGTGCTAGGATTACAGGCAAGAGCCACTGTGACCTGTCTCACAATAATTTTTGATGAGTGATTTTAACAGTTACTTAAGAAAGATACTAGAATACCCTTTATAATAAATTGCCTTTTGGAAAAAAAAAAAGGAAAAACAAACAAAGAAAACATTAACTAATGGTCAACCTTCCATTGGTTTAGATTTCCAAAAGATTTTCCATATGTATAGTTATTCTTACTTCCTTTTTCTTATCAATAAAAGCCAAAGTGAGGCTCACAAAAGTGGGGATTTTATCATCTTTAGAACTGAAGTGATTAAACTATGCCCAATTTGATTAGCTTTTTCAAAGAGCTTTGAAGAGACCTTGTAGCACAACCACACTATGTAATAACTCCATACTTCTATAAAGAACTTTCTCTTGACCATTTTCACAAGGGTAAACAGAGGACTGATGAGTGAAAGGAATACTAAATGGAACACAAGATGGGGTCAAGGACCTCAATGATTATTTTCTAAGTGAGCTTGTTTAAAATGAGCAGACAGATCAGTTTCTGATAGGGAATAGGCAGATGGTGAGAGCTTATTGTATTTCCTTCCCCAAGGACTAAACAAGGAGGGGGAAGAATGAGAGAACATTCCTGTGTGGAACAAAAGGCAGAGGAGCTGCCACTGGTTCCATGCCTGCCCCCAGCACAGGGATGACCTGCTCCAGACAGCAGTGTGGACCCAGAGGGAGGACCAACATCAACAGGCCTCAGCGCCAGAAAGGGAGGGGGCAGCCCCATGCCTCTCCCTGCAGGTGTGCCTGGAAGGTGGAAGCAGCTAAAACAATTCCTCTGTAACCAAGAAGCTAAGTAGGAAGTGGCTGGGACCATGGGCTGGGGAACAAGAGGGCACATTTCTGAGAGATCCCAGAAAACAGTATATTTATTGGTACCCTGTTCTCTAACGTAAGCTAAGTGTTGTACAATAAAGAATTTGACTGGTCTTTGTCATTGGTTCACAGCAGACAGCCTCTTTCCTCAGAATTTCCCCAGTGAGAGGAAGGCCTTTGTTTTCATCATGGCCCCTGGAAACTTGCCTGAGTTGATTGCTGATGAGATGACTCATGGTGGGCCTCTAGATAGTTTCAGACTGGGGCTGGCCACACTGGAAAGACCGAACATGTTGAGAGGGTTGGGACTTTGATCCAGCCCAATCCCAGGGAAGGGAGCGGGGCTGGAGATGGAGTTAAATAGCATGGCCAATGAGTCAATCAATCATGCCTATATGGAGAAACCCCAACAAAAACTCTGGACACCTAAAGCTTGAGTGAGTTTCTGGATTTGGTAATATATATTCTGAAGACAAGGAAACTTGGCATTTAGGACCCTCCCAGATCTCCTATACATCTATTCTTTTGGCTGATCCTAATTGGTATTATTTACAATAAAATTGGAATTATACATATAATGCTTTCCTGAGTCTCGTGAGTCATTCTAGCAAATTTTCAAACCTGAGAGGATAGTGGGAACCCCCAAATCTGTAGCCAATTGATCAGAACTCCAGATGGCCTGGGAACCCTGGAACTTGTAGCTGGTGTCTGAAGTAAATGTATTTTTATAGGGACTGTACCCTTAACCTGTGAAATTTGACCTAACTCCAGGTAAAGTCAAAACAGCACTGCTCTGAGAAAGTTACTGTTGTTCCTGAATGGCCTTGAGATACTTCTCTAGGATACTTGGCTTCTGAAACATCATCTGATGTTATTTTTGTCAGTCAGATTCTCAACGTCCAACTGTCACTTGAGAATTCACAAATTGAACTTGGCCCCCCTCTAAGAAGCCTGACCTAAGCTTTTTGAAGGCTAATATGCAATTCATCTTAGGCACCCTACCTATCTATGTCCATTCTTTCCCCCATTTATGCTCAAATATCTCCCTCCCCCACCAAAAAAGCTACCCTATGTATTTCCCTAAGTTCTTATTGAACCTGTGCACCTGGTGTCAATGGAGAGAAAGAGAATGAAGAACTATTCTCATTTTAACCCCAATATGTAACCCCTTAGTTGTTCCCATAATAACAGGAAAGACAGGTAACAACATCCCATGACCAGAAAGGAAGTCTTACCATTAGTCTTTCTCACCTGCCCTTGGGGCCCGGGGGTTGTGGCAAACACTTCCCTGCTTCACCTATTGAGTCAGCTCTCGGCCATTGGAGGATCCATTTAGAAAGAGCATTAGGAGTCCTTTCTTCCCTAAGTCTACCCACTCCTTCCCCGCTCACTATTGGCTCAGCCTATTCTATCCCCCTCCCAAGTTCCATGGAGGGGGAAGAAAAGCAGACCCATCAAGTCTTCCATTCTATTGGAGGTGGCTTGAGGTCCTTCAGCTTCTCCAGAGATAAATATCTACAAGACAAACATACCTGTCCTTGCTATTATCAAATGTCTTCTAATAGCATACATAACAAGCCATTGAGTAAACAAAGTCACTGTCTGTTTGACTCTTTCACCATAAAGTATCCTCCAAGGAGAGAAGAGAGAAGAAAGGAAAAAAAGGGATAAGTAGGTAAGAAAATGACAAAACTGTAGGCTAAAAGGGTAAGTAGTCAGTATTCACTGCTTCTGACCCTGACCCTATTATAAAAACTACACCCCAAGAACTGAAAATGCTCTCCTAGGTTGTGGCAGGATGATAAACCACATGCATAAACCTCCTTCTTCTCAGACTTTAATGTCTTGGCTTGGTAACAGAAAGGAGCAGGTAGTAGCCATACAGCCACAGACAAATTATATAACTATAATCTTAGTTCTCTCAGCTAGTAAACTTTCAGGATTATTGTATGCACAAAATGAGAGAATACGTAGAGTAGGCTTATAAAAATAGTAGCTATTATTATTGCTATCATTGTTTACTTTTGAAAGGCAGGGTGCTAAATGGTTATAAACCACTGTTTTCAAATCTGGCAGCACAGACTGGAAGTCGGTCTTTTCCATTTACTAGCTATGTGAGACTTTGCTAAAGCTCTCTAATCTTTGATTTCCTCATCCATAAAAGAAGTATAATAAATATTTCCTACCTCACAAGGTTGTTTTAAACATTAAATAAAATAATGCATATGAAGTGTTCACCACTGTGCTTGGAAAATTGTGAGCATTCAGTCAATGTTAGCTGTTATCAGCAGTACTTGTATAGAAAGAGTGAATTTAGAAAATAAATTTCTTTGGTTGAAAAGTCATATGTTTTGTGTGTACAGCCATTCTGCTATGTAATTTTGGTGATGGCAAGTGCTAGCTGAACATGTCAGCTCCTTTACAGAAGAGATTTTGTTTCTGAGTTTCCTGTCTCACATAAAAAAGGTGTTTTCATCCCAAATCTGACCCATCTTCCTGGTTAAGACAGACAGACAGACAGATACCCCTCCCATTATTGTGTATTGGGATTCTCTGAGTATATCCATAATGAGATTATATGAGTTCTCATAGAGTTTCTCTTCTCTCCACATTGAGGTCCCTGAGTGTTAAGTGACTACATGAACAATTCTGTATCCAATGAAGGCAACTGGCCAAGGTGGATTTCATAGTCAATTCCAGTGAACTCACACAGAACAGGTTCAAACCTGGCTCTGCTGGTTACAACCTGTGGCCTTGGGCAAGTTACATAAATATCCAAACATCTATTTCCTTTCAGGTTGAATGTTAGTACAGGTTGCAGTCCCTTACCGAAAACCCTTAGGGTGAAACATGTTCTGAAATGGAGGCTTTTTCAGATTTTAGAACATTAATAGGGTACACATACCTTACATTATGTAATATTCTAGCCAGAGTCTCCAGCCATTCCCTTTAATCAAACATGCTAATATTTCAGCAGAGAAATGTAGGATTTTTCACAGTAAGTCAAATAAATACTCATTATAAACAGTTTGCCACCAGCTGAGTTCAGCTGAGGTCATTTTCTGCTACCAAATGAATTAGAAAAACAACTTCCAATTTTTAGTACTTTTTGGATTTCAGTACTGCAGGAAAGGAACTGTGAACTGGAATATTATTACCAGCCTCCATTGGGTTTTGGTACCATTAAATGAAATTGTGTACAATAAAGTGACCCTAAATCATACTTTCACTAAAGGTCTGAAGCCATACTCTTTACACACAGAGTATTTATAACCTCAGGGGTACTCAAAGCCAGAGAAGCAAATGTAGCCCATCTTTCTACAGCAAATTCTCATGCAATCATCTTTCTACACTCTTGTTTTCAATGTATGTTAGTATTTTGACATCTAATTCCTCTTAACTCAGCTTACGTTCCTTGGTTCTTCATTATAATCACTCATTTGCATTCCCTCAGCTACTTTGGTCCTCACTTCCCTTCATTTTTCTCTCCTGTGAAAAGCCCAATCCTGGTGAAATCCAATTTTCCACCCACTGTGTGCTTTCGCTTACACAATATTGCTGGAGTAAATGGTACAATCACATTGAATGACCCCATGTTGAATTCACAACCTTGAATTCAGTTATACCCAAAGGGCTTTCCAGCTCTGCCACTCTGGTGCCTTCACCTTCTCATTCTTCTGAAGGACTCTTTCCTTCATCTCTCCTGAAACCTATACTTCAATCCCCATTCTCTTTCTCAGTTGATGGCCCTGTTTCCTATTTCACTAGAAAAACAGAAACACTCAGAGAGGAGCTTTCCTAAGCTCCCACTGTCACTTCTACCCAATTATCTGCATCTAGACCTAAATTCTCCCCCATTTATAAAGAAAGTAGTGTGACTGGGCTCAGTCCTTACACTATTTCTCTTCTACATTTAGACTCTCTTCCTAGATGAATGCAAATGGTTCCTCAACATCTCCATTTGAATATCTAATAGGCACCTAAAACTCAAGCCATCCAAAATTAGACCCCTTATTTCTCCCCAAAAAATCTGCTTCTCCCTTAGAACTTCTGATCACTATAAATGGCACCTCCATTTTTGCAGTTGCTCAAGTTAAAAAACTTATATAAACCTTAACTTCTCTTTCTCTTCTTTCATATATCCCAATCCATCAGCAAATCCTGTCAATTCAACCTTCAACATACATTCAGAAACTAAGCACTTGCTACAAGCTCCAGTGTTCTACTCTAACACAATCCACCACCATTTCACATTAATACAATAGCCATCTGTTTTACATTTCTTCCTTGCCCCTACTGTCTGTTTCTTCTTGACAGTCACCAGAGTGATGTTTGCAAAACATATCAAATACTAGTGTCTTCCAGTCAAAACCCCCAAGGAGCTTACTCAGAGAAAAAGAGAGTATTCCTACAAGGCCCACGCATCCAGACCCTCTCTGAGCTCTACCATTATTATTCTCCCTCTTGCCTGCTGCTCTAGCCACACTTTCCTTCTTGCTATTCCCTGAAAACACCAATCAAATCACATTCCTGCCCCATGTCTTTGCACACATTGTTTCCACTCACTGGAATGTTATTCCCCAGACATTAATGTGTCTTGGTCCCTCACCTCTTTCAGATCTTTAAATACTCTCTTCTCAGAGAGGTCTGCTTTGATCCTCCTATTTAAATTTCAACACTCTTCCTCATTGAATGGTCTTTCTCCCTTCCATTCCTTCTCATTTTCCATTCTACTCCTTACCATCTAACACCACCATATATTTTACCTATTTATTTGTTTATTATATCTTTCCCCAATAGAATATAAGCTTCATAAAGGGTAATATTTGGGCAGTTTTCTACACTGTTTTTTCCCAGCAACAAAAATAGTGCCTGACTGTAAATACTTATTGAATGATTAAAATGCAACACCTATATTAATTTTTAACATGAACATGAGATTCAAAGAAATGTCCTACCTCTGGGGAGTACTGGGTGGCTCTCTTACCCCTCCATGCCTAGCCCTGGTAGTTTTACATTCATTACCTTCTATCAACAGGAGTTCTTCACTGGAAAGGTTTGAAGAGGCTTCATGTAATGCATTCAGTCACAAAGGTCATCTCAAGATCACTCTACAGTATCCTTTGCTACTTTAATATTTTTTTAAAGTAAAGCAATAAATTTTATTGGGGGGGAATTAATTACCCCCCAGCATGGAACCAGTGAATTCCTATCTTATATAAAATTCCTACATTTGTACCACAATTATACCCAGTCTTAACAGAATAAAAGTAGGATGGCTAAAGCAGTAGGCAAACTGGCAGGGAGAAAATGTGTATAAAAATCTTAGTAAATGAGAAAATGAAGAAACTCTTTTAATCCATTAAGCATAGGGACAAACTACCCAAAAGGATATCTAAAACAAAGTATGAAAACAAAGTACAAATAACTAATGTTTATAGCTTCAATTCTGAATTACTGCAAAAAAGACTGAAATTAAGTTCAGATTTTTATTTTTTCAAAACCAAACTTTGAGTCTTTATTATTTACATAACTGATTTATTGAAATATAATTCACGTACCATACAATTCACCCACTTAAAGTGTAAAATTCAATGGGGTTTAGTATATTCCAGAGTTGTGCGACCATAACCATTATCCAAGTTTAGAAAATTTTCATCACCCACAAAGAAATCCATACCCATTAAAGTCACTCTCTCTTTTTTCTGAAGCCTTTTGCAACTGGCTTCTTTCATGTACCGTAACATTTTCAAGGTTCATCCATGTTATAGCATGTATCAGTACCTCATTCCTTTTAAGTTCAGCATATTTTTAAAGAAGCAATTTTGGTATTCAATTTTCAACTAATATTTAAGTATTCAGAACTAGCATACAAATGTGGTCTCTAATATCATTCACCAATAAAAATATCCAGGGATTCTTTAAAAAGTTTCCAATTCAAGATCTTGGGCAAGGTTTTACAAGGTAAGCCTAGGACATTTTATGTCAAAAGTCAAGGAGCTATTGACAAAATAATGGGGTTGTGTAAAAAGGATGCAGGAACCAGGATGGAAGGTCTTCCATTATTTCCAGAGGTTACAAAAAAGTGAAATACAAAAGAAGCCATCCTCTGAGAATGATCATGAGGGTTGAGGTACTGAAGGTTTGAAGAGAGAAGAGCTGTAGGAATGTTTTTTTAAAATAATAAGATGGTTAAGGAACCAGAAGGATACCTAGGAATAATGATTGTAGTTTATATAAATGCTATGAATCAATGAAAATTCATGGGTTAATGGCAACAATCCAAAAGGAGAAAGGCAGAAAAAAAATCTCACATCACTACTAGCAGTAGCTCTTCAAACTACTTTTACTTTGAAGATTGGTAATTTGAAGGAAGGAATTGAGCATTTATCCAGCCTTTCGAGGTAACCAAAAAGCCATAGTCGATGAGGGATTTCTCTAAGGTATAGAACACTTAAGTTAATAAATGTAGAAGGAATTAGAGAATTCTGAAAACATCATTTCCCAAAGCCTAATGAAATTATTGATCAAGTCCTATTAAAACCATTAGGCGAAAGTCAGTGAGAAACCAGACTTGACACAGGTTACTTTCTAGTCCCTCAGGGAAAAACGTACCTGTGCAATAGAAGGATCAGACTGTCATCATCCAGAACCAGTGGCCCACCTGCGCATTACTACCAGTGAGTCAACCAGACAAAATGTGTCTTCTGACATGATTCAACAAAAAGCCCACAAAATCACCTATGTTGTACTATAGACAAAAATATTTAACTTGAATCCATCAAGCTTTTCAAGGCTGATTCCTGTTTTCAGGATACAGAGGGAATAGAGGAATATAATGAAGAAGGAGGCAGAGGAAGAGGAATAAGAAAGGAAGAAAGGGAGGAGGAAAATGGAGACACTATCAGATAAACTCAGAGAGTGAAACGTTCTTCAAGGAAACTGGCTAGGTCTTTGTAATAAACATGTGTTATGAAAGAGAAGTTGTGCTTGATCAAAAGACATAAAAGAAATAAAATGACCAAATGCAATGTAAAGAATATGTTGGGGTCGGCTACAGAAGTTTGAATATGGTCTCAGTATGAAATGCAATGAAAATGTACTAAAACAGAAAAGTGAAGTTTGTTGAAAAAATAAATTTAAAAAAAGTATGTGCTGTATGCTCTCATTTTGTTTAAAAATGTAGGGAGGGTAGGTAGCTTGATAAGTGTCTACATAGAGAGATCTGGAAGGATACACATGGTGATTTCTGGTATTGTCTTAATTTCTTTAATCTTTTGTATATATGTATTTTCTAACTTTCTGCAGTGTGTTTGTACTTCTTCTGTAATAATAAAAGACTACGTAAAATGAAATAAAAATTGAGTCAATGCCCAGAAATCAATCAATAAACAATGTTTGAGAATCAAAAATAAATAGCATGGTTCAAGATAGTAAATGAGGAAATCTTACTAAAATGAGAGTAATTTTTAAAGTATATGTTTAAAGATATAAACGCTAAAAATGAGGAAAGTGTAAGGGAAGCCATCTCCAGATTGAATACACACACACACACACACACACACACACACACACAGAAGGAGAGAAGATATTATGGAGTTACTGATAAATGAAATAAGGTGGAGAAAGCTGCAGCTCTTAAAACATATTGAGTGGCTACAGCTGAGAAGGAAGGACTTTCCAGCAAAAATCCAGGGAGTCTCCAGACTCAGAATTAGCTGGTATGGAAGATGGAGTGAGAAGTGGGGCTAAAAACTGAAGTTAATTGGAAGTCTTGGAACCAGATAATGCTAAGAAGAACAGAATTCTCTGGCTTACAGTCAAAATGGTTCATTCTGTTCTTCTTAGTAAGGCCTGCCCTCAGGGGAAACCATTTAACCAGAGCCTAACCTGCTAGGGTTTTATTAGTGCCTGATTGACCTAGAGGAAAGAAAATACCCAACTGTAGCCCACTCTAGCCATCCTTTCCCACCTAAGGGGAGGGAGCAAACAACTATGAATCAGTTGTAAGGTTAAAAGTCCAGAGACACAGGCTCACTAAGAGATTGAGACCTAATCATAGAACTATAGAGCACTTCCCTTCCTCCCACAGCTACCGTCACATTACTAAAGGTCTACTTACAACAGTTCCTTTTACCTAGTATGTTATGTCCAGCTACCAAGAAAAAATTACAGGCCTACTAAAAGGCAAAAAAAAAAAACAAACCCCACCACAGTTTGAAGAAATAGAGCAAACATCAGAACCACACTTGGATATATGGCACAGACGTTGTAATTATCAGACCAGGAATTTAAAACAACTATGATGCTAAAGCCTCTAATGGATAAAGTAGATAGCAAGCAGAACAGATGGCCAATGTAAGCAAAGAGATGAAAATTCTAAGAAAGAACAACAACAAAAAAATGCTAGAGATAAAAAAAAGAAAAATACCAAAACAGAAATGAAGGATGCCTTTAAAGAGCTTGTCAGTAGATTGGACACAGCTAAGGAAAGAATCTCTGAGTTTGAAGATATTTCAGTAAAAACCTCTAAAAATGCAAAGCAAAGAGAAAAAAGACTAAAACAAAACAAAAAAAAATAACAGAATATCCAAGAAATTGTGGGAGAGGTACAAAAGGTGTAACATACATATAGTAGCAATAGTAGAAGGAGAAAGAAGAGAAAAATAACAGAAGAAATATTTGAAATAATAACTAAAAATTTTTCTTGCAAATTAATGTTCAGACACTAAACCACATATCCATAAAGCTCGGAGAATACCAAGTAAAAAACAAAAAAGCCCTATGCATAGGCATATCATATTCATATCATATTCAAACTACAGAAAATCAAAGACAGGAAAAAAATCCTGAAAGAAGTGACAGGGAAAAAAACACATTACCTAGAGGGGCAAAAATAAAAATTATATCTGATTTCTCCTCAGAAACCATGCAAAAAAAGAAAAGAGTGGACTGAAATACTTAGTGTTGAAAGGAAAAAAACCACCAGTCAAGAACTCTGTAACCTGCAAAATGATTCTTCAAAAATGAAGGAGAAATAAAACTTTCTCAGACAAACAATAATTGATGGAATTTTTTGCCAGTAGACCTGCTTTGCCCAAAATGTTAAAAGTTCTTTAGAGAGAAGAAAACTTATATAGGTCAGAAACTTGGATCTAAATTTTAAAAACAAAGCAATGGAGAAGGAATAGTGAAGGTAAAATAAAAAACTTTTTTTTCTTATTCTTAATTGATCTGATAGATAACAGTTTATTAAAAATAATAATAGCAATAATGTCAATTATATATGCTTATGTATATATGCATATATACACACATATATTCTTATGTATAAATGAAATAAATGGCAGCAGTTAGACAAGGGACAGGAGGGAGGAATTAGAATTATTTTATTATTATAAGGTACTCACACTACCCATGAAGTAGCATAGTGTTATATGAAAGTTGACTTGGATTAATTGGAAATGTACATTGCAAGCTCTAGGAAAATCACTAAAAAAAGTAAAAAGGCATAATTCATATGCTAAAAGAGGAGAGAAGCCAGAATCATGTAAAATGTTCAATTAAATCATAACATATCAAGAAACAAAGAATAAGGGCCACAAATAGAAAACAGTAACAAATATGGTAGATATTAATCCAACTACATCAATAATCACTTTGAGCATCAACGTCTAAACGTACCAATTAAAAGACAGATTATCAGAAACAAGACCCAAATATATGTTGTCCACAAGAAACCCATTTCAAATATAAAAACATGTGTAGATTAAAAATAAAGAAATGGAGAAAGATATACCATGCCAACATGAATCAAAAGAAAGCAGGGGTAGCTACATTCATTTCAGACAGAGCAGACTTCAACCAAGGAAATTTATCAGGGATAAACGGGGGCATTATGTAATGATAAAGGGTATATTCTCCAAGAAGACATAACAATCCCTAATGTATGCACCCAACAAAAAAGTGTCAAAACACATGAAGCAAAAAACGATAGAATTTCAAGGAGAAATATTAATATATGAATCCACCAGTACAGTTGGAGACTTTAACATTCCTCTATCAGAAATGGACAGATCCAGCAGGCAGAAAATCAGTAAGGACATAGCTGAACTTAATAGTACAATCAAACTAACATCACATCTGTAGACTACCTCATCCAACAACAGCAGATTACACATTGTTCTCAAGCGCATACGGAACATTCATGATAGAGCGCATTCTGGACCATGAAACACACCCTAACAAATCCAAAAGAATAGAAATCATACAATGTTTGCTCTCAGACCACAATGGAATTAAAATAGAAATCAATAACAAAAAGGTAGCTGGAAAATCCCAAAATACTTGGAAATTAAACAACACACTTCTAAGGAACACATGGGTGAAGGAAGAAATCTCAAGAGAAATTGAAAAAATAGTTTAAACTAAATGAAAATGAAAATAAATAAACGAACTTTTAAAATTGAAATTCATAGGCTGAAGGAAATAAAAAAATAATCTGTAAATAGAATTTAAAATGAAGACATTAAAATTTAGGAATATGTAACATAGTATTTTAAAGTAGCACTCAATATAACATTGTGAGTTCTACTTTCTGAGAAAATGTACCCAAGCCCAAAGAGAGACATAATACTCTCTAATTGAGAATGAAAGTCTATATCTGCCATGAAAAGAGCTCATTATTTTTTTCAAAAGGACTAGAGATTATCTCTGTTATGTCTCCAATTTTAAATTATTATGAAAATGCCATAAAATAATGAATGACGCTTCCACACAGGAGACCAAAGTTTTAATCTAAGTTTTTACGGTCATGTGATACCAGGAAATTAACCAAAATTCTGATTCTCAATTTCCTCAGCTGTAAAATGGGTATAAATCTCTGTCCTATCTGACAGCAGGGTTGTGAGAATATATACATTCACCCTACACAGATTTATCAAGTACCTATCATATGCACTGTATTTTAGTATTTTCAAACAAAGCAGACAGGCTTGCTGCTCTCCTGAGTCAGTGGAAGGAAATGATGAGAACATTCTCGTTAAAGTCCTCCTAAACTGTTTAAAAATATATATGCAAGTAAAGTATGATTATTAAATTTAAGTTAAACGTTTTTAAGTTGATTATAGGCTTCATCAAGCTCTTGTGCTATGTGATCCTGGTAAGTATATTTTCAATAAGAACATATATTTCAATGTATAATTTTATAGATAACGTAAAGTTAATTATATAACACTTTTTCATATCAACCCTGCTTTAGAACTTTTAAATAAATCAAGATATAAATTAATAATCATGATAAATGTAGAAATTTTCCAACCACACTAATGTTAAAAACAACTCTGAACTGTTGACCCAGAATACATAGCCAGAGGAGAATTATCTTTAAGAGAATTTGGAAGATTGTATTACCTTACATTTCATCTTACTAATGAGCATAATATTTCCAATACTGTTCTCTGAGTGAAGATTATAAAAAGAATTGATTTTCATATTAAATTCCATCTAAAATGTATTATAGTTCTTTGGGTCATGAAACATAGATATTCCATTTGGTTTACAATGTTTAAACAGTTTAGGGTCAGTCGTTTTCTTTTTTGCCAGGAGAGCTTGTGCTTCCTCTCCCCAGGCCCCCACCTTCTTTTGAGCAATAGATCTTTTAAAGACAAGAATCCAATGACCTTCTTTGAGGGTCATTTGGAAACTTGGGCAAAATGTAACAGTTCTTACAGATGGATTTCTAGACACAGTTACTGATGATGCCCAGTCTATGGTAAATAGAGTCTAGGAAAACACAAACTTGGATCTGACTGCCAACTCATTATTAATATATCTGAATGGCTTGAACTCCTGACCTAAAAGGTGAATCTTTCAGCAAAACTTCCCTCCTTCCTGTCCCTTCTCTAAGAGGTGGTTGCTAGCTTTGCTTGCTTTCTTCTATGCTTTGTATTCATGTAACCCCTATTACAATATTAAGTCAGATTTATTTTGTTTTTCCACATCTGTTCTTCTCAGCCCTGTTGGTAGCACTTCATGGCAAGATGAGCTGGGGAAAGAAAATAAGCAGAGCATGAAGGGCTGCTGGGAATAGACGTGGAACTCTCTTCCTTTGACCTCCAAAGCCATGTTTCTCCTACAGAACTTCCTCTACAAATTATGGAAAACTTTAGAGGCTGAAGTCACCATTGTAAAGTTTAGAAAGAGAAAGAACAGACAACTAAAAACTCTGGAATTAAAAATAAGGACTCTACACAGTTCTTAAGTATCAACTTAAACATTTAGAGGGAAAAAAAATCCTCAGGTGACTTGTACAAATTGTATATGCACGCACATGTAGAAATAAAATTATTTGACATACTTAAGACTTAAAATGAAAGTACTCTTCAAATGAGTATCCAATAGGAAAAAGAAAAATTTTATCACCAACAGAGCGTATTAATGTTGCTACAAAACTCATAATCTTCTGAAATTCCCTGCTAATGTTGTAGTATCAGAGCTTGAAGCATTTAATTTCAATGATTGTTAATCTCCATGTACTTAGTTATTAACTAAAGCAATCATTAGTAGCAACATATAAGTGTTCGCAATCCAATTGATTCACAGCCCTTTGACTGTCTTAACCATGAAAACCTAAAATCTTACCTACTTTTTTCCTAAAAGAATTAAGGAAAGTTCTTCTGGGCATTGAAATCTATGCCTAAATGTAATTTTAATTTTGCAACACATTTTCTTTACTCTCCATTTTTCTTTAGGTTAAAAATATAGATACATATATACACATACATATATAATATCAAATATATATAATCAAATTGTAGTTCCAGATTTGCCCTTATTTTGACCCCAAAGAGAGTATAGTGTTATTTTAAAATTTTAATTCTATCATGGTTAGGCAGGGACACCACCATTCGTCCCCTACCCTTCTCCTCAAAAAAATCCAGAAATGGATTCATGGCTGTGAATGTGGAAGGAGTTAGGCATAGTGCTTAAAAATGCTAAATCTGAGCTGAGAGAAAATTAGTTCTTTTGCAAACAATGAAAAACCAAGGAATCATTTCATTGTCATGACCCAGTAGCCACCAGATGCTGAGAATTCCATGTATTTTAAGGACAGACCATTCAATGACTCCTTTGACACCCAAAGTATTCCAATAATTCAATGTATTAGTTGGATGCAAATTTTATACAATAAGGTATGGAAAGCAAACTGTAATTGGGAGTACCAGAGTGAATGGAGCTCTATGCTTTGACAGAACCCATTGTTGAACCCCAGCCTGAACCCCGACCCTTTACTTTGCAGGAATACAATAGCCTTTGATATGAGATGGTGGGAAAGAGACTTAGAGACTCATTTCACATTCAGTTGCAATTCATCAGTTTGGCGGGGACTTTTAACAGCTTTAATGACCACAGCAATTGATGGTTAAATCAATTTGTGCCGGTGACAGCATGGCTGGCCTCTAGACTGTAACAATCCAGGATTGCACCAGGCAGAAAAGACTCTGTTATTCAGATGTGCACGGCTCCTACTCAGCTCAGAGTGAGAACAAGGGAGAGACACAGTCTCTCACAAGACAGGCTCTGGAGAATGCTTACATTCACTCCCTTTGACTATACAATGTCAGGGCTTCTTTGTAAAGTGTTGCAGTAGATTTTTTTTTTTTAAGTATTGTTGCAAGTAAAAATATACAGTAGAAGACAAAGATTTCTAATATTTAACTATATCCTAAGAGAAAGTAACAAACCAGAAAGAATTCAACCTTTGTTTCCTTGATCGAAATGGGTGGTCTTACTACTGCCACCACTAGACACTCCTCCTCCCGGAAAAAATAGAAAGAAAGGAAAAGAAAATCACCAGCGGAGATTATGACAGAGGAGGTTTACATTTAGAAAAAAAAGGTGAGATAGGAATTAAAACAACAACACTGCATTGTGTCATAAAGGAAGAAATATTGCTCCCTCTTCTGTTTATTAGAGGTATTTTTTCCAAAGAGAAGACATATCTTTTTAAATTTTTAAATATAAATGTTTACAATGAAAAAATGGCAGTATCGGCCTAGTGGGTCTGCCAGGCAGACTTATCTGATTTACTTACAATAAAAATATTAAATAAATAAATAACTTTGCTAAGCCTACTTTTCAATGTTTGAGAAATTTACAAGCAAAATTGACATTTTAAAGGTGGGAGAAGGGACAAAAAGTGATTTCACCAACGTAACTTTCTGTGCCAGCATAAATGAGCTTTAGGACGACTAATTAAAGTACAAACAATGCTTTACAAGTCTGCATAAAATTTACTACCTGGGGCGGTAACTTAACTGTAAGTTCAAATAATGGAGGATGCCAATATATCATTTAAACATCTGAATAATAATGGCTGGAATAACTTAAGGTCCACAGACGTACTTTAATGAACTTCTAAGATATGAAAGCTAATTTAAATCACTGTTTAAGAATTTTTTAAACAGGTATTAATGCTATCGTTTTTCCAAGACAGAAATCATCTACAAAAGTACAGAAATCGGTTATACAAATTATTAAACTTAGGACTTGATGAAACTGACTACAAGGATGGAATCTCTGTGATCTTGAGTTATCTTTTATGCCCTATTAGAAAGTAGACCAAATAATATAATTTTTTTTTTGAAGCTATGATGAAGAAAAGAGAAAAGGATCTCTTTTAGAACATGGGTAAATCCATGGGAAATGGATTGCACGAAACATGCAGCTACAGCGCTGTGATAAAAAAAAAAATGTAAACAACATTTTCCAGCAGATTTGTCTAAACATTGAAAGAATATTGAGGTTGTACAGAGGAGGTCTTGGCACTGAATCCAGAAGCTGTACTTGGTAACTGGGGAGGGGGAAGAAAAGGAGGCGAGTTGCCATGGCAACACTGGTGCTGAGCGCAAATGGAACAAGCATGCATCTTCCCAAGGGAGGAAGGGAGCATGAAAAGTGGAAATGGAGGGGGAAGGGCAGTGCAGCTTCTGCAAGGCCAGTTTATGCTGAATAAGTGTTTTATGTAAAGCTGTAACATGATCTATATCAGAGTGTATATTCTGAGAGATCTGAGATCCTCTTATAATGTACTGCTGCAGTGATTAAAGATCACTTTGCCTGGAAACCTATATTTACCTTACAATTTTCATTCTGGATATATAAAGATACTGAATTCATCTTGTTGCATGCATTGCCTTCTGCCTTCTCAATAAAATAATATGAGGTGACTAGAATAGAACTCTGCATAGATTTTTCCTTATCATCATACCTGGGAGTCAAATTTATATGAAAACAAAAACCTTTTATTCCCTTCTCTTAGCTTCCAAGGCAGATAGATGTTGTTTCTCATACTTTTGAATGTGAAACTCAGATTCACGATACTGATAACGGAGTTTCACGTATCATAAGGCAGTATATTATTCCTAAGGAATAAGACTGCATAAAAGCTAATATTAATTGTCTGATTAAATTTGCCATTATTAATATTTTCATCTCATTATAAATGACTTGGTGTAAAGGTTAAAACAGTAATGGCACTGAGAAGAGGTGACAGATGGAGGGCTAACTCGCCTGAATTCTCCAGAAATCAAAACATTACCACTGAAGAAAAACCCTTTCACTAGAGGTTAGATTACAGTGCAAATTAGCATTGAGTAGAAGTGCGCTGAGAAAAACATGGGCTTGATTGCACAGGAGTTAAACTTACACCATTGCCTGATGGCTTTAATAATCAAAAATCTGGATCATGATATACACTTGTCTGTAAACTCCGTGAGGATGGTGGCTATGTCTACCATTCTCACATACTGCCAGCAACCACCACACAGCAGATGCTCAATACATATTTGTTGGCTATTGAAAGAATAAGGTAAACCACTTTTAAAAATTGTGTGAGACAACTTATAAATGCACAGGAAAGAAATGAAACTTTATTCACCATCTCCCATATAACAAGCAGCATGCTCATGTTATCTTACTTCATGTTCACAAATTCCTAGAAAGGTCGTTTTTATCATCCCCATTTTACAAATGAGAAAAGGAATCTCTGGAAGTCTTAAGTTACTTTCCCAAATTTACACCACTGAAAAATCTGGGATTCGAGCCCAGCCCTATCTAAATATACAGCTCATGATCTTACAACTTCTTCATATTATTTACTTTATACTAAAGAGCACTGACTAGCTCCCACTTTGTTCTAATAGGAAACACTAAAGTACAAAGGATTCACTCACCACATTCACCACTCTTCTTGGGAACCCTCTGGAAGCCCAGAGTACAATGCTTTTGATTTCCCATCAGCACTGCCCCTTGGAAGCCAGTAGAAGCCAGGAGCTGAAACCCAAAGCTGAATTAACCAAGTGCAACTCAAGCTCTTCATATGTGACTAGAATTAAAACTCTGCAGAAGTAAAACAATAATTTGTGTTGCTAAATTCTTTTGAAATCCTGATGCAGCCCACATTTCTATCGTCTACGTTAAGGGTGGCTTCCCACATTGTGTGATCCAGGCTCAGCCAAGACTAAACCCCTTTGGACTGGCAAAGTTTTACCCAGATCCATCTCAACCTTTTCCCTTCCTCATCCTCCCCCTATTTATCCCCTTTTAAAATCAATTCCAGGGAATCCAATGGAATCTCCATTCAATTGCCATATATTTTACTACAAATTTAGTGTCTTCATGGAATAATCTCTTCACCATATCCTCATGATCTCTTTACTCTGAAATAAAGGCTGCTTGTTTTCTTCTCCCTGAATTTCAATTTCCCACCATTTTCAGATCCTTATTCTTTCACTTGTGTTTAAAAAGGTAAGATACACCTTTATTTATGTGCTCATTTATTATTAGCAGATAATAACATGACAGGCACCATCTCAGGACATTGTTTTATTTTTCATAATTCTTACATCAACTCCATGAAGTCGTGGTTTTACACATACAACACTGCCAGAAAGTAAGTTTCAAATGGGTTAAATAACTAACCTAGTTCTTAAAGTGGAGTGGGAAGTTGAATTCACCAATCAGATTCTCTCCACAGCACCGTTTCCTATCTACTTGGCAAAGCTAACAACCTCTGTTCACCCTCATTTCTGCTATCTATCCATCTCCAAATAACTCCCCACGTTCACTGAAGACTCTCACCCTTGACTCATACTGTTCTTCTCTATTGCCAACACCTTTGGGCATGCCAAAGCCCATCTTGAACACATATATTAGTATATCACTGACCTCTGCCCCAAACATCTTTTCCTATGGGGAAGGTGATCTATAAGCAAATAATAAATAAATAAATCCATAAATAAATAATAGGTAGATAACTTTAGTTCTGAGTATGGTACATGGAGAAATAAAACAGGGCAATGTGATGGAGAGAGGTGAAGATTAAGGTAGAGGTGAGGGCTATGGTTTGAGGGCTGGAGGAAGAGAATAAATGTGGTGCTGGGGTGAAGGCTCTTCAGAAAGATGAGACTTCAGAGTTAAAGAATGAGAAGTGCCAGAAATTGCATTATGTTCTTAATAATCTTCGCATGCTTGAAGAAGGGCACATGTACAACAATAACTAAAACAATCAGTATATTTTATCTAACATTGAGGCTTAGAGTCATCTCAGGTAATACATTGTTTCAGCATTTATCTGTTTTCATTTGCAGTTATTGTTCCATAATATATTGTAAATTCAGAAAAAAATGGGTCAATGGCTCAAGCATGGTTTATGGAAGCACAAAAGTGACAAAAATAATCAACAAATTACTAAAACCAGGAAAGTCATAAATAGTGAACCGATCTCCAATATAACATCTGGTATGTTATATTGGACCCTCTACATGCAAGACAAGTGAATCTGCAAGTGTAATCACTTTCATAAAGGAAAAAATGAGAGTGGGCTACATAATAATGAGTGTCTGAAAACTGAATTTTATTGAACTAGTGATTGATTCATCTTAATGGATTTTTCTGTTGAAAGTATATCAAATAATAATATAAAGTCATAAAAAACTGTTACATAGCTTTCAAAAAAGCTCAGGGACCTCTCTGATAAACCAATTTAGTTTTTCCAGAATAAGGAGCAAATGATGTTTCCAGTATAGAATTGATGAGTTTGCTTGCCAAAGGCAAAGAAGAAACTAAAACAGCAGAGATAGCGTTGAACATCAATCATATGCCTCATAGCAAAAACAGGTAAAAGACATACTATTGCTGACAAATTTATAAAGCAATGAGTTAATTAATCACTTAAAGTTACTTTAAAATGTGTGTGTGTTTTAGAAAGAAAGCAAAATATGTTGCACACAAAATACACCAGTGTATTTTGCATAATATCAATGGTATATAATTTAGAAGAGCAATTGCTGCTATATTTGTGTGCTAACAAATATTTTGCTTTATGGTTCTACAAATGTCACCAGCATGTAAAGCATGAATTAAGTCCTAGTATGTATTAGACATATATGAAAGAAATGTATTAGGTGATTATTTGTTCTGTCTCTGAAAATGTGCACCAAGGGTGATGTGATCTGGTACATAATGATTACTTTGCAAGCCAGATATATTGATGGGCAAAGTTCATTGGAATCAATACAGACAAATTTTCAACTATGTGTACAGCATCAGATCTCTTGCTACACAAATAAAACTAGTTGCACCTGGATATCAATCAATACACATCTTCATTCATAGAGAATTATTGATAATGAACACTGTATTGCCTGATGTACATTCATTATAGAAAGAAACATAAAACTTTGTGAGCAAAATTAATGGCATCACTGGGTGTATGGTTTTTCAATACTATAAGGAGACATAGGTAGGGCAATAACTATATAAAGTTCACTGGATGTTGAAAGAAAGATATATCTATTTTTTTAAATAAGAAATAAGATATAAACACTTCCTAATGACACTGATACTGCCCATAACTATTTTGATTGGCTTTCTCAAATATTTTATGTTGGCTAAACCTGCATTTATCACTTGAATATAAAATATCATGTTTTAATGTTGTGAATATTTTGAAAAACCGATTAGGATTTCTTACAACAATAAAATTGTTTTGTTAATAAATCAGTTGCTGAAAGTTTCATGTTTCCCCAACCCCTCATGCCTTTTTCACTGATTGGAGAAACTGATACATTTTTAAAGGTTTCTTTTTTTCACTTGTGATAAAAAATACATAATATAAGTTACCACCTATTAAAAAATTAATTTACCATTTTAACCATTTTTAAGTGTACAGTTCAGTATTGTTAAGTATATTTACATTGTTGTGCAACAGATCTCCAGAACTTTTTCGTTTTGCAAAACTGAAACCTTACACCCGTTAAACATCCATTAAACAACACCTCCCCAGTTCCTCCTCCTTTCAGCCCCTGGCAACCACCATTCTACTTTCTGTGTCCACGAATTTGACGACTTCGCAAATGTCATATAAGTGAAGTCATATAGTATTTGTCTTTTTTGGACTGTCTTATTTTACTTAGCATAATGTCTTCAAGTTTCATCTGTCTAACATATAGCATGTAATAGGATTTCCTTCTTTTTAAAGGCAGAATATTTCATTGTATGTACATACCACATTTTCTTTATCCATCCGTCGACGGACATTTGAGCTGCTTCCACCTGTTGGCAATTATCAAGAATGCTTTGATAAACATGGGTGTGCAAATATCTCTTTGAGATTCTGTTTTCAATTCTTTTGGACATCTACCTAAAAATGAGATTGCTGGATAACATGGTACTTCTATTTTTAATTTTTGTGCAAACTTCATACTGTTTTTCATAGTGACTGCACCATTTTGCATGCCCACCAACAGTGTATCAAGTTTCCAATTTCTCCACATTCTCGCCAACACTTCTTGTTTTCTGGTTCTTTTGAAAGTAGCCATTCTGATGAGTGTGAAATGATTATCTCATTGTGGTTTGGATTTGCATTTCCCTGATGTTTTGTGATGTTGAGTATCTTTTCCTATATTTTCTAGCAGTTCGCATATTTTCTTTGGTAAAATGTTTATTCGAGGCCTTTGCCAATTTTTAATCTGGCTGTTAGATTTTTGTTGTCGTTGAGTTGTAGGAGTTCTTGATACAGTCCATATTAACTTCGTATCATGTATATGTTTCCCAAATATCTTCTACCATCCCATAAGTTGCCTTTTTACTCTGTTAGAGTGTTTCTTTTAATGTGTAGAAGTTTTTTAAGTTTGATGTAGTCCCATCTGTCTATTTTTGCTTTTGCTGCCTGTGCTTTTGGTGTCATATCCAAGAAATAATTGCCAAGTCTCATATCATGAAGATTTTCCCCTATGTTTTCTTCTAGGAGTTTTACCATTTTAGGTCTTGTGTTTAGGCCTTTAATCCATTTTGAGTTAATTTTTTATATATGGTATAAGGTAAGGGTCCAACTTCATTCTTTTACATATGTGTTATCCAGTTTTCCCAACATCTTTATTGAAGAGACTATTCTTTCCTCATTGTGTGGTCTTAGCATCCTTGTTGAAGATCATTTGACCATATACATGAAGGTTTTATTTTTAAACCACATTCAAATTCTACAAAATTAAAATATAATTTCCAGAGATAATTGCAACTGAAAAATGGATTAGAAATCAGTTTACATTTATCTCCCACATTCTATGTTGAGTGGGAAATGTTTGTTAACAGTACTGGAAGTAGTTTTAGAGAGAAATCTCTCTGAGTTTCTGGACACATATTCAGTCTGAATATTCAGCACTATTTGACAGCCCTTACATAATTATTTCCATACTGCCAACTCATAATTGTGAGTATAAGACTAACTTAATAGAAATACATAAAGACTAAGAATAGAAAACTGTTAAATGAGCTTCCTAATCTATGTATTAAGCTATTTACAAATGAGTTTGGTATAAAAACTTTGATGAAAACTAGAAAAACACCTCTTACTTTAATTAAGCAGTGAACATTATTATTAACACATATTAAAATATTATTTACTCTTTACTTTGTACTGTGATGATTTCCCTAATTATTTCAAAATATTGGTCTACTATGCCCCACATGTCCATTAAATGAACTAAGACCACATTTTGAAAAGTCCTCCCTTGAATATACAACTGCAAAAAGAGTAGCATCCAATATAAATGTAATGCAAGCCACATGTAACATTTTAACTTTTCTAGTAGCCATATTTAAAAAGTAACAGGTGAAATCAATTTTAATAATATATTTTATTTAACAAAAAATACTCCAAATATTATCATTTCAATACAGAATAAATATTGAAAATATTGACACATTTTGCATTCTGTTTTTCATTCTATGTCTTCAAAATATGGTCTGTATTTTATGCTTATAGCACATCTCAATTTGGAATAGCCATGTGTGACTAGTAGCTACTGCTGCATGATCCTGAAAACTTAGACTCAGAAATCACATTTTCTGATCATAACCTTCTATCCATTTGTTTCTTCCAATATTTTTCTCTCATTAAATCTAACTTTAAACCTCATAGAGTCCTTTATCCTTTGATGATACCCTTCCCTCTGGCTTATGTTAGGAAAACTCTTGGTTTGCGCAGTCTCTATAATCTGCCTGCCTGGCCTGTCAGACCATTCTAGATGCTGGATCAGTTTAAGGACTCACGTTACTATTTCTTCTCCAAAAGCCATGAGCACTACTGAAGAAGGCATATAGTCATGCTGATTGGTGCCATCTCACATTTGTCCTGTTCACCCTCAAGTGGTATGGGTGGGTCTTCAAAGCTCTACTACATATTAATGTACTTGTATTCATTCCTAGTCACATTGACATTTCCATACTCTCAGCAGAAAGTCCAAACTTAATATCATGCTCCTAAGGTCTCTTCCTCTTCCTTCCCCCTCAACCTTGTGGATCGTCCAGATCCCTACTTCAGAAAAAAAGAGAGGCGTTCCTTTGCCTGTCCAAGGCAAAGCCCTTCCCCCTAATGGCTTCTTCCCATCCCTGCTGGGATTCCTTAATGGCTTTGTAGAAAGAACAAGAAGACAGATGATATCCAGGTTAAATATCAATGCAACTATTATAAATATTGATTGCTCAACTTCTTAAGGAAACTCTAAGTTATAGTTTCCATTCTGGCCAAAATATGTGTGTGACTTTAAGCAAATCTTTTGAGACTTCAGTTTTTGCAACTTTAAAGTCAGATTGGATGAATTCTGTTGTCTCTTTTAACTCCAGAGTTTTAAACTCTGCAGCCCCAGCATAATATGAAGCAAGCTTTTAAGTGCTGAATAGATACAGAGGAAAGGAAACAGTATATGCAGAGCCAGAAAGGCTTCTGTTCCTTTCTGGCTCTGCAACCTCAGACATAGACCAGAATCTCTGCGAAATGCTGTCTCTCCATCTGCAAAGTTGAGATAATAATAACTGCTTCACAGACATGCTCTGAAAAATTAAAGGAACAGCACCTGGATAGGGAAGGTTCTCCTGAAACACGCCTGTGCCAGAGCAGATATTCGATTTCCATCATTGTTTCAGACATGGGTAGAGACATGCAGTGGTCACTACCTGTCTGCATGCAGATCTGTCCCTACCCTATTCCTGCAAACTACGTTTTTCAGGTTCCCTTGCCCACTGGCTTTCTGAGATGTTTGGCCAGTCAGAGACACTGGCGGAAGATTAAAAGTAGAAGGAGGGGAGAAATAGAGTATTTCACCATCTTTTTCTATTCCTCAAACAGCATTTTACATGGTCCTAGCTCCCTGACAAGCCCCCCATCCCTACCCCTTAATAGGTCTGAGTCACTAAGAGACAACTCTTAGTTCTGGGTTTTGCTAATACCACCCACTCTCTGTGTCCCTCCACCCCTAGGGGTTGAGTGATCCCTTGCATGTAACTTCCTCTGTGTATAATATTTAGGGATTTCTGTTTCCTGATTGGACCTTTGATGAGATAGCCACGATTAGTCTCTGCTATCTTTGAAGAATAGATGAGGAGTACTGGTCTGAAAGTAAGAAATGAACCAGGGAATCTACTCAGTTTCAATGACCTAATTCTTATAGTTCATTAAATTCAAATGTTCATTATATTAATTTCATAGCCTAATGCTTAGTTTCAAAGTTTCTCAGAGAAGTACTGCATTCATAAAATGAGCAAAATTGGGCAATATAAAATTTGGTTAGTCCAATGCACCACAGCTGGTCTTAACAGCAAAGTCACAGGGCAGATCGTATGCATTGAAATACACTGCACCAGACCAACTGTATTTTATGATCCCAAGTTCAATTTTCCCACAGTATATCATCCCGCAGCTAATGGCTTATATGATTTGAAACTCTTCCATTTCCTGAAGGCCTTGCTGTGTTGGAATGTTGAGGTTTCTAATGCTAATCTTAACCACATTCTCCCCTCTGCATGCTGCACTGAAATGGTTCATAACAGATGCATCCGTATTAATAAAAAATAACATTTTCAAGAAATAAAACTCAAACTTTTCTTGGCCTTATAAACTGAATGGAAATTCATTTCTTATACATCACATTGTTTCTCAGAAATACTCTGTGTTAAGCTAATAGGGAGTTGCCTTGCCAGAAGTTCAAATCTCCTAGAAATGTCTCATTAACAGTTTTCCCTGACCTCTTAAACTGTCTACTTCTGTGCTTTTCTGGGGCAATGTCAGATATTCCATAATTGCATCTCTTTGCTTCTTACTTGATCAATAATTTGTCTAAGCTCCTGTATAGCTGATCGTTAGATTGCCTTACATATGGTTACTCACCTAAAGATAGAATTAATAATATTAATTTCATTTTAATATTCCCTATATAACAACTATCATTGCACAAATAATTTTTATACTTCTTACAAATGTTATGGAATCTGTCACTTTTCTAAGCACTTTATTTACACTGGTTCATTCAAAATTTACAACACACTAAAAGGTATGAAACATTATTTTCTCCATTTTACAGAAGAGGAAATGGAAGCACCTAGAGATTAACTAATTTGAAAGTTAGACTGTTACCAGGTAATGGAACTGGAATTCTGATACCACAACCTGCATTCTCAATTACTACCCATACTGAGATATAGATTCATTAGTAAATGCCCCCATAGTTGTAACATTTTTTAATCTATAATTTTGTTTTATTTTTAACTTTAATGTTTGGATGATTGCAGACATAAAAATGTTACAAAAATAGTACAAATTTTCATACTCCTTTCTCTCAGACTCCCCACAGTACAATAAATATTCAAAATCAGAAAATTCACATTGATACAGTACTATTACCAATCTATCGACCTTATTCACATTTTACCAATTGTCACATTAATGTCCTTTTTCTGATCTAATCCCAGACCAAATGTTACATTTACTTCTCATGTCTCTTTATATTTCTTAATCTGAGACAGTTCTTCAGCCTTCATTTTTCACGACCTGGACACTTTGACCCTGTTATTTTGTTGATTCTCCATTTGAATATCCAAAATAATCTTGAGGCTGGGGAAGCTGGATACGAATCAGTCCTTCCAAAATAACACAAAGACACAGCACAGATATATGTCTGTATCTGATGGAAAGCAGAACCTGGCCTCTCAAGGAGAATCCAAGGGTAGCAGTTTTGTGGTGACTGGGCTTGGTCGCTGCACTCTCCACTGCAAGCACTCTTCATCAGCACTCTTTTCCCAGAGCACTGTTGGTTTCTAACAAATTAGACAAGTATTTCGTTCTGCTGAGTAATCTGCATGAATATGATCTCTCAAGCATTCTGCCCTGAAACAATTATGTTAAGAGGCAGATGAAGGAATTTGGTTTCTTTTCCTATGTTCCTAGTGAACATTTCCAGATAATTGGCTGCCAATGAATTTCCTGCATGGATAAAAGCCATAAATACCATGTTCCTATGGTGATCTAGGTATGACATGCAATGTTTCCATGTTTTATATTCTAATTTAAACAGTTATTTGCCAAACTCAGGTTATTACCTACTTTTGGGGGGATTAGAAAATTATTTCTTTTATTTTCTTCTTTTTTTTTACAGTTTAGTAGTTTTATTAAAACATAACAATTGTACATATTTATGGGGTACATGTGACACTTTGACACATGCATACTGCTTTTATTTGCTGGATAAAGGCAAAATGTATAGCACTTGATATTGCCTTGACTAATTCTTGTGTCAGCTATAATTATCAAACTAGAATTTTTTTCAGTGGTCATTCTGAAAACTGAATGTAACATGGGGAAGGGGAGAAGGAAGAGCTTTTATTAACTGTTATATAATTGATGCAATGTAAAACAGGCAAACTTAAAATTGGTGAGTGTTGGAGTGTGAGAGATTTCTCATACAGTTCAATTTTAAAAAGACTCAGTTTCATCACTCTGATCCCTAATAGTTTACACTGTCCCTTCTCAGGTTTGATTATTAGAGTTAGCATTCACTGATCAAAGTGCTTAACTCTACTTTTCCACATTGATGGTTAAGACTATACTAACGCTTTGTAAAACATCGGTAGTTCTCACATTATTGGTCTCAGCATCCCTTTATATTCTTAAAGATTATAAAGAACTTCAAAAAGCTTTTTTTTAAGTGGATTACATCTGTCACCATCTGCCATATTTAAAATTGAGACTGAGAATATTTCAAAATTGTTTTATCAATTCACTTTAAAATAACAATAAACCCAGGCCACCTTTGTGTTAGTATGAAAATGGTCTTAACCTCATAGACCACCTAAAATGGTCTTATTTTCCCAGAAAAATGGTATTTTTCAAAGCAAATAAATGATATCAACTATTGACAGTTGTCTGTATTATAAAATACTGATTTGAAATTATCATATGTATGTCTTACATTTAACTAATCATTCAATTCAGCTTATTTTTCTTAAAATAATTAATGTCCTTTCCTTACTCAGCATTTCGAGACTACTACCTTAGTGCAGTCCTTTGATATTTGACCCATTTCCGCTCCCCCAGACAGCCCATGCACTGGATCTTCCTCACTCAATTTGCTAAAATGTCACTTTCACACATAACCCTTCCCTAGTCCAACTGGGAGCCATGAATAGCTCTTTCTGAGTATCATAGCCCTTGCACTTCTCACATCTTAGAATGCCACTCCCTCACCTACAATTGCTTTTAAATACTGATATAACTTCAGTTATATCTATCAAGTTCCATTCCCATGTGAAACCTTCCCTATTTAGTCAGTTACTAGTAGTTTACCCTCCTCCTGCTAGCACGTATAATTGGTGGCACATTGTCTAAATCTTGCTGTTGCAGTTCTTGTATGTTAGACCAGCTGCCTGAGGAAAGATATCATAATTTATAAATTTCTGGATCCCCTGCAGTATCTGCCTAGTCTATAGCTCTTAAAGCACATATCAATTCTGAATTTACTCTCATTATACTCTGCACTTTTTTTTTTGCATCTATTTGTAATTTTATTTCAGCGTTCTTTTTTAAAAATATTATGGGGTTGCAAACATTTTTGGTTACATGTATTGATTTTTTTATGATTGAGTCAGGATTATAAGTGTGCCCATCCCCCAGATAGTGTTCACTGTGCCTGTTAGGTAGGTTTTCACTCACTCCCTCCTCCTCCCCTCCTTGATTTCCATTGAGATTTACTACCCTCTGTGCACATGTATGCTCACCAGTTAGTTCCAATTTAATAGTGACTACATATGGTGTTTGTTTTTCTGTTGTTGAGATACTTCACTTAGGATAATGGTCTCCAGTTCCATCCAAATTGTTGCAAAAGGCCTTAATTCATCCTTCATCATGGCTGAGTAGTATTCCACAGTATACACATACCACATTTTGTTAATCCACTCATGAATTGATGGGCAGTTGAGTTGATTCCACATCTTTGCAGTTGTGAATTGTGCTGGCATAACGTTCGAGTGCAGGTGTCTTTTTGACAAAATGACTTTTTTTCTTTTGGGCAAATGTCCAGTAGTAGGATTGCTTGATCAAATGGTAGGTCTACTTTTTGCTCTTTGAGAAATCTCCATACTGTTTTCCACAGAGGTTTTACTAATTTGCAGTCCCACCAAGAGTGTATAAGCATTCCTTTCTCTTTGCATCCACGCCAGCATCTACTGTTTTGAGACTTTGCTTAAGTTCTTTGTAGATTCTGACTATTAGATCTTTAGCAGATATATAGCTTGTGAATATTTTCTCTCATTCTATAGGTTGTCTATGTGCTCTGTTGATTATTTCCTTAGCTGTGTAGAAGGTTTTTAATTTAATCAAGTCCCATTTATTTATTTTTGTTGTAGCTATGATTGCTATCGGGGTCTACTTCATAAATTCTTTGTATAGGCCAGTATCTAGAAGAGTTTCTCCAACATTTTCCTCTAGAATTCTTACGGTTTCATGCCTTACATTTAAGTCTTCTATCCATCTTGAATTAATTTTTGTGAGTGGGGAGAGATATGGATCCTGTTTCATTCTTCTGCATGTGGATATCCAACTTTCCTAGTATCATTTATTAAATATGGCTTTCTTTTCCCAATGTATATTGTTGTCTGCTTTGTCAAAGATCAGTTGGCTGTATGTAGATGGCTTTATATCTGGGTTCTCTGTTCTGTTTCACTGGTCTCTGTCTCTATCTTTGTGCCAGTACCATGCTGTTTTGGTTACTACAGTCTTGTAGTATAGTTTGAAGTCTGGTAATGTCATGCCTCCAGATCGGTTCTTTTTGCTTAAGATTGATTTGGCTATTCGGGCTTTTTAATGGTTCTAAGTGAAATTTTCTAGGTCTGTGAAATATGACCTTGGTATTTTGATGGGGATTACCTTGAATCTGTAAATCACTTTGGGTAGTATGAACATTTTAACAATGTTGATTTTACTGATCCATGAGCATGATATGTTTTTCCATTTGTTTGTGTCATCTGCAATTTCTTTCCTTGGTATTTCACAGTTCTTTTTGTAGAGATCTTTTACCTTCTTGGTTAAGTATAGTCCTAGGTATTTTATTTTCATTATTACTATTGTGAATGATATTGAGTCTTTGATTTGACTCTTGGCTTTACTGTTATGGGTGTATAGAAATACTACTGATTTGTGTACATTGATTGCATAACCTGAGACTTTGCTGAATTTATTTATCAATTCGAGGAGTCTCTTGGTGGAGTCTTCAAGGTTTTCTAGATATAAGCTCATATCATCAGCAAAAAGCAATAGTTCAACCTCCTCTTTCCCAATTTGGATACCCTTTATTTCTTTCTCTTGCCTGATTACTCTGGCCAGGACTTCCAGCACTATGATGAATAGAAGCAGTAACAGTGGGCACCTTTCTCTTATTTCAGTTCTTAGTGGGAATACTTTCAACTTCTCCCCATTCAGAATGATGTTGGCCCTGGGGTTTTTTATATATGGTTTTTATAATCTTGAGATATGTTCCTTCTATGCCTATTTTGTTGAGGATTTTTATCATAAAAAGGTGCTGAATTTTGTTGAATGTTTTTTCTGCATGTATTGAGATGGTCATAGGGTCTTTGTTTTTGCTTCTATTTATGTGGTGAATCGCATTTAATGATTTATGTATGTTGAACCACCCTTGCATCTCTGGGGTGAAGCCCACTTTGTTATGGTGGATTATTGTTTTGAGTGCTGTTCATTTCACTTTGCTAGTATTTTATTGAGGATTTTTGCATCTATATTCATAATGAATATTGGTCTATAGTTTTCCGTTTTTTGTCATGTCCTTTCCTGGATTTGGTATCAAGGCCAGTATACTGGCTTTGGTATACTGGCTTCTTAGAATGAGTTGGGTAAGATTCCCTACTTCTTGATGTTATGGAATAATTTCTGCAGTATGGGTAGGTCTGGTAAAATTTGTCTGTGAATCCATCTGATTCAGGGCTTTTCTTTTCTTTTTTTTTTTTTTTTTGAAAGATTTTATTACTGCTTTAATCTTGTTGCTTATTATTGGTCTGTTCAGGAGTTCTATTTCTTTCTGATTGAGTCTTGGGAGGTTGTGTGTTTCTAGGAATTTGTCCATTTCCTCTATGTTTTCAAGTTTATGTGCATAGAGATTTTCATAGCATTCAAAGAAATATGTATTTCTGTGGTATCAGTTACAATATCTTTCTTTTTATTTCCGATTGAGCTTATCTGCATCATTTCTCTTTTATTCCTGGTTAATCTAGCAAGAAGTCTATCAATTTTCTTTATCTTTTCAAAGAATCAACTTTTTGTTTCATTGATCCTTTGTATTGTTTCTTTGTTTTCCATTTTGTTTAGTTCTGCTCAGACCTTAGTTATTTCTTTTCTTCTGCTGGCTTTGGGTTTGGTTTGCTCTTCCTTTTCTAGCTCCTTAAGATGTGTTATTAGATTGTCAATTTGTGATCTTTCTATCTTTTTGATGTAGACATTTAAGGCTATGACTTGTCTCCTTAGGGCTGCTTTTGATGAATCCCACAGATTTTGGTAGCTTGTGTCCCCTTGGTTATTCAGTTCAAGAAATCTTTTGATTTCCATCTTAATTTCATTACTGACCCAATAATTGGTCAGCAGCAGGTTGTATAATTTCTATGACTTTGTGTAGCATTGAGTGTTTCTCTTGGAGTTAATTTCTAGTTTTATTCCACTGTGGTCTGAGAAGACATATGGTATAATTTCTGTTTTTTGAATTTGTTGAGAACGTTTTGTGGCCTGTGATATGATTGATAATGTAGAATGTTCTATGTGTGATGAGAAGAATGTATATTCTGCAGTTCTGGGGCAAAATGTTCTGTAAATGTCTGCTAAGCCCATTTGTTCTAGTGTCCAGTTTAGGTCCAGTGTTTCTTTATTTTCTGCTGCGATGATCTGCCAAGTTCTGTCAGTGGAATGTTGAAGTCCCTGGCAATTATGATGATACTGTTTATCTCTTTGCTTAGATTTAGTAGGGTTTGCTTTATGAATCTGGGTGATTCTGTGTTAGGTGCATAAATATATAGGATTGCTATGTCTTCTTATTGAATTTCTCCCTTTACCATTAAATAATGACCTTCTTTGTCTTTCTTTATTATTTTTTATTTAAAATCAATTTATCTGATATGAAAATGGCTACACATGCTTTCTTTTGATTTCCATTTGCATGGAATATTTTTTTCCATCCCTTCACCTCGAGAGGAAAAGAGTCTAAATGGAGGAAAGCTAGCACTCTGATTATCTCTGTTCCTCTTTCTGGAAGGCAGCCCACCCAGAATGTCCAGGCTCTGGGGTCCTGCAGATGCCCTGGGATTCATCAGTCCCCTGTGGCTCCTGCAGTCTTGGCCAGAGTTCGGAAATATTTGTGTGGGAACAAACAAGACAAAAACTGAGGGGCCAAAGCCCTGTGGGGAGGACAAAGGTGCATGGTCATTGGAGAAGCAATATGATGCCTGCCGTCTCAGCTCAGGTCTGTGGTGATAGGAAGCACCTCAAGGGGGTTGGTAGCTCTGTGCTTTGTCTTTAAGAAGCTCCCAGTTTACTGGCAGCAGCAGCTTTTGGGCCCATGAGGGTAGAAAGGCTCTCCAGCAGCTTGGGAACCTGCTGACTGCCAGAGATGTCAGGGAGGGAGAAACAAACCACTCCACCTATCCTTTTCGCTAGACTCCAAGCCTCTCAGGGGTTGACCTCTGCTCATGTCTTGCTCCTTCTTGTTTGCTCTGCAATTTCTCCTCATGGAATCTCTTATAGGTTCTAGCACTTTTCTCTTGGAATTACACCCAATCCATAATTTTTTGTTTGTGTTTTTTCCTTTTCATCTAAAACTTTTCCTTCTTTCTCAGACGATCTGTCAGCTGGTATCTCTGGTCAGCCATCTTCCTTATTCTCATTAAACTTTTCTTAGGTTTTGTATCTGCCTTATATATTTCAGTCATATTGTCCAAATTTCCTATCATGCTATTTCAATAAAATATTTACTAGTCAATGCAATGCCTTAGTATACATTGGGTAGCTGAACACAATTCCAATGCAAACCTTAAAATGCTCTGCTTTCAAGTAGCATTTGCATTATCTGGATTGTGTGTGGCTATGTGTTACTACAATACATAACTAAGACTTCAACCCTAATTTACTGAGTAAGCAAAATGTTTCATTGGGGAAATAACTTGAGGAAGAAAGAAATGGAAATATGTGATAGTGGAATCTTATTGTATAGATCTGGATTTATTTCAGACCTAGGAATGTGGAGAGAGATGAGATAATCACTAAATGCAAAATATCTCTGTTGCGGGGGAAGGTAAAAATGGACATGAGGAAGACAGAAAAAAAGGTAGAAAATGCTTATAAACAATAACCCCTTCTTCAGCCACTGGGATGTATCTGCTTTGAGCTGTAAAACTTAATGGCTCTTCCTTCTTAGAGCACTCTCCCACCTCAAAATAGTTTCTGGGAACTACATTTAAAATAAAAATTAAACAGTCCAAGTAAGTTAAACCAGATGGGGTTGGTTGTTTGACCCCTTAGAATGTGCAATACTAGATGATCATTGCTATTTAGTACCTAACCTGGCAAAGGCACAGGTATTTTATGATTTTCTCTGTAGCAATGATGTATGTATGCCCACACCCCTACCCTGAAGATATGTATAAGCATATTATATGTTGGACCCTCAAATACAGGATCTCCTGAGACTCAGCAAGCATACCAGGTGTTCTTTCTCTTCCTCTTCAGCTACCACACCAAGCCAATCCTGCTAATATTCAGGGTAGGAAAAATCATTAATTATTTTGTTTTTGTAAGTATTCCCTCTGCCATTTAAGAAACCAGGACAAATTGTTGTCATGATGAGTTTGTGGTGTATCTTCCCTTTCTTGAAGTCAAAAACAAATGACACTCCAGTCCGTGTGGAATTTTAATGTAGCATTATTCAGAGCCATAACAGCATTTGATTACTTAAGTCTAGTACCTGTCCAGGACTTGCCTCCAATAATAATCAATTACATTCAAACAGCTCTCACTGCTATGAATAAATTTGAAAAAGAGAAAATGAAATCCCTTCATGAAAAGATCTTAAAGAATGCCATTCTCTGCTAGTTTAGAATGCTGTGGTCTATAATGTGATTATAGATTTATGAAGTATGTAATCTACAGAGGTGACAGTATGAATAGACCCTTGGTGTAATAGTGTTAGGTGCCTTTAAATAATTTTTTTAATGGGATACAATTCTTGTCACTACATTTGACTACCCTGCTTTCCAGTGAAAGAAAAAATAGACAGAAAAAAATGCCTGATACAGGTTGCTATGGCAGCTAGTGCAAAGAGTGAGTCTGAATTCTGTGTCAAGGTAATGAAGTTAGCATCTACAGAAAAAGAAATGGGTTTCCTGTAACACACTGTAAATCCACCATAGGAAATAAGCACATTGTGGATGTTTAGAATATTTAAAACCCATTTAACATGCATAAAAGTGGTAGAAAGAGTGCATCAGATTACCTCAAGGGGCTTAGCCCTCCTCCATTAGTGTGTTTTCATCTACATCTGTGATAGTGAGGGAAGAAAGGACCTTCCATATGAATCTAGCAGTTTGTACTTGGCAGGTCCCACTGTGATGATGACATGGTCATCATCATGGTTTTTCCTCTGAACCTCATGGCTGCTTTGGACTGAAAGCTGCCATCTCAGGGAATGATCTTTGAGAGGTCATTTCACTCCTTCCTTAACACTTGATGATTCTCTAGTTTTTACCCCTGTCCATTTACGTGGTCATCCTTCAATAGGGCTTCCCAAGCCTACTCCTAGGCTCTCTATCTTCCCTCACAAAAACAGTGTGCTACAGTTTTTTGTACAACAAAAGATTGTATTAAAAAAAAGTACCACACTATTTTTGTCACTGGTCTGTCAATTTAGTAGTTAAATAGGCCATTTCATATATTTATATGAATCTAAATACATATGACCATAAATGCTATATCTTATTGAATTGAGAAATAGACATAATATATAGTTTAGCAGCCCCCAGCCTTTTTGGCATCAGGGACAATTTTCATGGAAGACAATTTTTCCATGGACCAGGAAGGTGGGGGATGGTTTCAGGATGATTTAAGCACATTACATTTATTGTGCTTTATTTCTATTATTATTGCATTGTAATATATAATGAAATAATTATACAACTCACCATAGGTTGGGGGCCCCTGGCTTAGATAGTGTCAAACAGTCATAGATAACCCTCTTTAAGTAATGTTCACTCTCATAGGTAAAATGGTAACTACCTCACTAGGATTACACACAGCTTGCATAAGACACTTGGTAATGGTGCTGGGATGATTTAATGTGGGTGCTGCAACAGACCTAAATCTCAAAAATTTAAGACTAAAAATGTTTATTTCTTACTGGTGGCTCTACCCAATGTGGGTAAAATAGCCCCCTTATCTTGTAGCTCTGCCATCTGGAGCACTTGACATCCAAAGTTGACCTGAGAGGGGAAGAGAGAAAGCTGAGAAGACAGCCTTGGAAGTGGCATTCATTACTTCTAAGATCATTCACTGGCCAGAATCCAGTCACAAGGCAAGGGACTGCAAAGAAGCATGAAAAACATATGTGGACATGAACATGAACAAACAGTAATTTTTGTAGAAAAATTATTTCTACAACCATAATTTTCTAATGACAACTTGGGTGGACAATATTTTCTATTTTGAAAATTTGAGTGGCCATTGTTATTGATGAAGAAACACAAACCAAACTTGGGCAAAATGATATGGTTCCTGCAAAATCTACATGAGAAATGAATGACGTTTACTAGTGGCTGCATTGAGCCTTCTTATTAATATATCAGTATTATTCTTTCTCTGTGATTTCTTTATGCCTTACCTATTTTCTCTGAAACATAAGGGCACAGAAAATAATCTTTAGACTTTACTAGAGAAATATTCTGAGCATATATTCTGAAATATATTTTTGTGAGGAACAAGAAATAAGGGTAATCATAATGATAGTCTTTCACTATACTTTCAGACAAAATCAAAAGGTCTTGCATTCCTAGGAGCTTCTTTCCAACCTTTCAAGTATCCTTAGACTGACTTAGTCTTCAAAGAAGCCCACATAAAATTGCTATTACCAAAAAGTCTTCATATCACTTAGTAGTCTAGTAACAGCATCCTGCTGTCAGCAAAATTATAAAGAAGGGCCTTCTCACCATAACCATGTCTATTATCTCTGAGGAATGTTGGTATAATTAGAATAAAGCATCAAATCAAATACTATGCTAATTGTTTATATTTATAAAACAACTATTAATAGATACCAAGTATTAATAGATACTAAGTTTAATAGATACTAAAACAAGGCAGACAGCACGAGTTGTCTCAGTCCACTTAAATGGAAAGCAAAGAAGCAGAATTCCTAAGTAAAAACTGGCTGAACCCTTTTGGAAGCCCAACTTGCCTATTGCTTCAGAAATTAATGGACTGCAGATGTTACTATATTTTAACAGCATATTATACCCAGATTACAATCTATGCTGGTCCCAGTAGGACACATGTTTTGTGCAGTCAGTGGAAAATTCAATCAAAAAGCTGTAATTGCAAAGGTAATTAAAGTTCATTACTTTACAGTAAATACACTCAGAAAACTTCAATAGCTAAGGAAAAGCAACTTTCTTCTTTTACCATCACATCAGACAAAATGGAAAATGAAAGAATTTGATCACTAGGGCAAGACAAAGGATCTCTTCTAGTTCAGTGATAAGTAAATATTTGCAAAGAAGTTATAAAAGTTAAAATATTCAGGAATGCTTCTTATAATAAATACTTCAGTTGACAAAGTTATGGGCACAGAAAATCACCATACACATTTGATGACAGATTTAGACATATAATAAACTTCAAATTGCTATATAATTTCAACATTGTACCATAGGGGATATTACATAAGAAGTTAAAAATATGGTAGATGCTGCCAGTTTTCTCCAAGCTTAATATCTGGTTTTTTAGAATAGCTGTGAGAAGTGCTTGACGATTCTTTTTTTTCTTTTTTTTGTCCTCAAAAGTTCAGAGAAGTGTCACCAAATATGCATATTATCCTAGTATAACAATTGCTGGCCTTTTTTATCTACTTCCTTTGTTCCTAGCACTGTGCTGAAAACTTTACAACAATCCAGTGAGATAGGTTCTGATCATTTTCCAAATTTTACAGATGAAAATGAGATTTAGAGAAGTTAAGAGTAAGATTCAAACATCACACATCAGTGGGGGAGCTGTGATGACAAACCAGGCAGGTAAACTTCAGAGACCACACTCTTAAATATGCCATTATATTGCCTTAGAAGGTTGGGACTCTTACTTACCTAAAAGCAATCCATTTTCCATAGCTATTGAAGGTAGCTACAATATTTTAAAAACTCACAGTTTGTCCACGAATATCTTAAAACTTTCCTTGAACTATTTTATGTTGTCTGCCTGTTGTGATTGTTATATAAAATGTCCCTCTTGTTAATAATATTTCAACTTTCAAGATTCAAGGAGGGACCCTTTATTGCACATGTTCTATTATTTGATAAATGAGGATTCTGCTCATATCTTTAATGAATTTAAAAATTTTAGGTAGTCTTCATCTATTCTTGTGTTTCCTTTTAATTTTTAATTAAGCCCCATTTTCTTTCCATTTGTACTTATATGGAATCCCTTCACCTACTTTATCAAACTCTTACCATTCTTCAAATTATTCTTTGTGACTCTTACAGTTACTTTATCTCTTAAGACATGACAAATCAGAATTACAAAAGCTCTTTAACTCTGAAAAATGCCAAGCTGATGTTTTCAGTTTTGTTTCTTTCCTGATATTCCTTTTAATCACAATAACACATCGGATTAGAAAATTCAAGAAATAAGCATTTATTTCTTCCCAGAAACTTTCCCTGGGCTATAATTTGTAGTATTAATACATTCATTTCCATTGTTGTTTGCAGTTTTTTAAAATTGCATATTTACCAACATAAACATTTAAAATTTTCAAATACTGTTATCCTTAATTGTTAAAAATGCATTAATAGGAACAGTTTTTTTTTAAAGTAGAAATGTTTGCTTTTAATGATATTATTGATCCTTCTTTTAGATTCATTTTTGTACACAGAAGCTTAGTAAATACTGAAATTGAAGTATCTGCTTTCAATTACATTTTTCTAAAAATAATTTCCCCGTAGTGGAGGCAATTTATGAATATAACAAGAGGGGGGAAAAAGTACAAGTTAAGAAACTAACCTGAAAAATTGACTTCCAAAATCATTTGTATTTAAAATTCTGGTTAATCGATGACTACCCAATTTTGGGTCTGAGAACACTAGTTTCATAACAGTAACCCAAATGGGTCTATTGTTGGAAAAGCAGTAATTAAATGAATTCAGCAAGTTTGTATACTCCAGAATATCAGTTCTTAATTTATACTGAAGATCATTATGAATTTTTGAGAAAAAAAACATGATATGAACTATTTCCCATATTCCTTTGGCCCTAGGGCCCTTATTTTCACAGAATTGCTCTCAAGTCTAATGCTCTGTGGAACACACACTGGGAAATGCGGAAGTAATCAATGTGTCCCATAAACGATAATTATAAACTACAATGATTTCTACTTGTAACATGTCTACTAGTAAATATTTTGGATATCATTGTTATGTAAGGACTTATTCCAACTGGAAGGATACTGCAGATAGTCAGCACAGAAAGGGACATTGCTGAGGAGAGATGAAGGCAAGGTGACAAGCAACACATACTTTTATTACCAATACAACCTTCATGCTAAGGTAATTTGATTTTATTAACTTTTCTCTTGTTTTCAGATTTCCATTCCAGTATAAGTATTTGAAATCATCAAGACCCTTTTTAAACTAACAATATTTAACTACTTCCATTTTGCTATTCCCTAGTAACACAAACACAAATAACATGTAGAAGATTTTCTTTTCTATTAAAAGTATTTTTCTTAAAGCACAGTATTCAGTAGTATCTAACACAAGGGAAAAATTTGTCTCTTCTTTTAAATAAAAAACATGAGTAAAGTGTTCATCTGTTGGTCACAATATGAAGGAACTCAAGAAAGATAAATTATTAAAGATTGTTAATTTTTTTAAATGCCAATAATGCTAGCATTTTCTTTTGTAATAATATCACAAGTTCTGCAAGGTAAAATGTCTTTTCTTCTACAGTAAGGTCTTAGCTTCAACAAATGTCCTAAATTTCTTACGTAAAATTTGATGTATTTTCTTTAAAAATATGTTTTGGTCCAAAACAGAGAGATCCATCCAGACGTAAGGTGGGATTTAAGTGGTTTCTGAGACGTTCCAGTGAGTGACACTAAATTTGACCCCATTGTTTATCCCTTTACTATTGTAAGTACCATCATTCTTTTGGATACCGAAGATTCTATCCTGAAGCATATCCTATTAGAAAGGCAAGTACTCTAGGTAGAAGTCATATCAAGTGATGGAAATCAACAAAGAACAAGATCCTTAACTTAGAAAAGGTGAGAAGGCAGAGGAGAGAAAGGAGAGATGATAGGGAAATGAGAAGTACTAAAGAAAAGCCTCACCTTCTTAGAAAATGCCATCCTTAAGGATGCAAGAATTTTCCATCTGCAGAACAATTTATGGCAAATAAGATTGTAAGAAGACACTAGAGAAGCAGATGGTGGCAAACAGGGAGCCTTGAAAAATCAAGATGGTTTACATGAAAAAGAAAAGATGCAATACTATGGATAGTAAAAAAATTTATTTTACTTAAATTTCTGAAAAATTTAAATCTGGACAAAAAGTAGAAGACAATCATAGCTGATAATAGACTCAATGTTGTAATAAAAACAAAATATAATAATCCAACAAGATATACTGCTATATGTGCTACCAAAATCATAAGGTAACACATACAGCAGTACAAAGAGCTTCAACAAAGTACACACCTTCCATTGTATCAATGTTCTCAATTATCCTACTTCAGACAAGTAGGAGCCGATCCATTCTCAGTTGCAGCTTCATTCACAGCCAAAGAATATTCACAGACTGAGGCAAGGTACTTAATTTGTACTGATTCACAACTGACCATTTTGTCGACTCCCTTCATGAGGCTGCATTAAACCTATAATTTAATCAATCATCTTATCTGGAGTTTAACTACATATACTGAAAACTTCCTCTGACTACATGCTTCAATATGAGGTCAATTTCTTCCTAAGACATTTCAAAATAAATTTCTGTTCTAAATTTTCAAGTAGGCATTTAAAGACAGTGAGATTTATCTTTTTTTAAAGACTATATTTTTAGACTAGTTTTAGGTTTACAGCAAAATTAAGAGGAAGGTTCAGAGATATTCATCCCATATACCCCTCCATACATATCCTCGCATACTCACCCACCCACACACGTGGGGTGGGGGTAGGGGGTATATGAGATTTACCCTTTTACTTGGAAATGAATAAATGATGTATTTTGCAGCAGTACTGTATGTGCCAATTTTTTATAAAAAACAAATGGTTTAATTTGAATTCTTTCTATATTTTTCCAAATGCCTTTTAAACTAAAATTTTAAAGATAGCAAAAAAAAAAAATCCCCTATAAACCAATCAAATCCCACTTAAAGGCTATTAGATAAAATGTCTTTTGTTAACATGCTTCTTAAGATTTTTGCATATTCTCAGTGTTTGTATAAAAATGTTACAAGGAAAGTGAAAGAAAACTCTGATACCAACAATCTCATATCCTTACTATCAGGCTCCCAAGGTAAAGAAGGGAGAATTCTGATGCTCGCATTCCAGCAGTTTGAGGGTATACTTGTTTTGGAGTCTTTGTATTTGGTTAATTCTTCAGTTCGTATCAGAAAGATTGCACACATTCTTTCCTTAGTAAGTCTGTGCTTACTGTTAACCACCAACTCCCTTTCAATTCATTCTGAACAAATGCTCTTTGAGTCTAAATTCCACAAAGGCAGATTTTTTGTGTGTTTTCTTTTTATTAATGTAATGAACTCAAGCACCTAAAACACTGCCCGGTGCATGATAGGAGCACACCACCTCCACTGCCGCCTCTCTGGCCTCTCTTCTTCTATTCTTGCCCACCCCCTCACTCCCCACCAAAGAGTATTCTCAAAATGGCAACAATCTAAATAATCCAGATCACTTTGCTACTCTGCTAAAAACCCTCCAGTGGTTCCCCATCCCTCACAAAGTCAGAGTCAAAGTTCTTACCACGACCTTCAAAGCCCAACAGATG